>BLSH010465125.1:3114150-3127817 GCA_018402905.1 Glandirana rugosa
CTTTCCTCCCTGCCCCACATTGCATAATACAAACTCCTATATGCTTCTGGCTACTTTCTGCTCCCTTCCCCGGACATACCTGTTCTCTCCAATTGGAGTTAGTCTGACAGGTGAAAACACTAATTTCCCAGACTATGGGGAGTGTACTCATACTCAGCTACTGCAGAGCAATCTTGGCCTCTTGGCCAAACTTACCTAGATCACATGCATTCTGATTAAAAGTATTCATTTCTCCTCATCTTTGAAATGTCATGTAACCTGTTGAAACCATGTTGAGTGATTTATTTAAAAGTTTTGGAATATGTTGAAATTTGTACTTCTTGTATGATATGGAAACTTCTTTAAATCTCAATAAAATTTTTGTGGAAAAAAAAAGAGATAGCATTATTGGGGTTTAACTTACCACTTTCATTTATTCATGACCGGCTTTATTAGTGTTATACCTTTTGCCAACATACAATGTCTCAAAAAATGTCCTTCATTCCCACCTCAAAAAGTTTGAAGGTGCCTTTTGCAAGTGTGGTAATACTCTACTATATGAAAGTACCGACCTTGGGACATGCATACAAATGTCTAAATATGGAGCAGAAGAAACCAATAGACTAGGTTCACTTAGGGTTATTGAATAAATAAATAAATAAGACCCTGCATAAACCAATATCAGACATTATGGTTGATTTTCTAGCACTGGAGAGTGCAACATCTTGTGCAGCTCTGCATAGAAACCAATCAGCTTTCAGTTTCTTTGTCAAAGTGGTTTTAAAGGCTCAAGGCTTTTTTTTTTAACCCGTTAAGGAAGTTTTTATTTAATAATAACAAAGTAACATAGGTACAAGACATAAGTTGTTCAGTGATGCTTGGATGATATAGCAGGTACACTATTGATTGATTACAACCGATATGTGAATTATAACAGAAACAATAATAACAACAATAAGAAGTTACATCCCTTTAGTCCTTTTTATGGTATGTTGTTTATTAGGTGTGGGTATTGAATTTGTGGGAGTCACAGTTGCCATAGACGCATAGTTTTCGTGCAAATTCGGGGTACTAACATTTTCTGTACGATGACTAGTGTTGTAGTATGAGGCCTTTAATGTGAGATTAGTAGGTTTTTAAGCCGAGGGTCATTCGTCTAGGCCTGGGGATGTTGGGATGCGCGGGAGGACTTCAGGTGGGGTAGCGGAGTTTATTGGATAAGGATGGTATGTGTCTGTGTGTTTGTGGGAGCTTTTCCATTTGCATTGTTCCTTTTAGCGGTTGTAATTATATTCCTTCTTGAGGTAAGTAGGCTGATGGAAGGGAGGGAGGTGAGGGGGGGTGGGATAAGAGGGGGGGGCTGGGTGGGGAGGAACAGAAAGGTAAAGAGGGCGAGAGAGGGGGGAGGGCGTGGGGGAGGGGAAGGAGTGGCGGGAGATGGGAGAAAGGAGAAAGAGAGAGTAGAAGGGGGGGGAAGCTCCATGGGTCGCCCACGACTGCCACGCAACCAGACCTCCATGTGGCGGTCCAGGATGGGGGACTGTAATTGGCTGGGTTTTGGGGTGCGTTTCTGTTTCTTTCTATGGTCTGATTATCCGGACCATATTTGGGGTCATCACGGGGGAGTAAAAGTTTCTATGTGTGTAGATTTGTAGGAGTATGTTAAAGAATTTACTATAGTGTATAGACTTATGGTGGGCTTTGGTTTAAGAGGTTATAATATTCCTGGGTATTTTTAAAGTGGGTCCAGCAGGCCCAGGTTTGGGAGAATTTTGAGGGAGTTTCTTTGGCGATATGAATTAGCTCCTCCATTTCTGCGATTTTGTTGACTCTTTTACTCCATTCCACTATGGTTGGGGGAGATGGTGAGTTCCAGTGGATGGGGATGCAGAGCTTGGCTGCATTTAGAAGGTGAATAGCGATGGATCTGCGGTATGTTTGTCTTGGTAGGCTGGTGTGGTGCAGCAGGAATTGAGCTGGGGATGGGGTGAGTGTGTATGTGGATAGTCTGTTCGTTAGGTCATGTATTTGGGACCAGAATTGTTGGAGACGCGGGCAACTCCACCATATGTGTAGGAGAGTGCCCGGGGCTTCTGAGCATCTCCAGCAAGTATCGGGTACTGTTTGGTAGTATTTGTGGAGTAGGTGTGGGGTTCTGTACCATCGAAGTGCTATTTTATAATTATTTTCTTGGGTTGCCACGTTCAATGATCCTGTGTGCGTCAGTGAGAAAATTTTTTCCCATTGTTCGTCTGAGATATTTTCTTGTATGTCTCTTTCCCATTTGGAGCATGTCGGTTCCGAGCTAGGGGAGATGTCCTGAAAGAATAAGTTGTGGATGGTGGATATGAGATGTTTATGTTCGCCTGGTTGTGCACATAATTTTTCATAGGGGGACAATGGTCGGGAGACTTCTGAGTGTTTGTCAAGTTGTTTGATAAAATGTCTAATTTGGAAATAAGCCCAGGGTGAAGGAGGGGGGGTTGTGTTTGATGCAACCATGTTTTCTCTATCAACTAACGTGCTGTTATTGAAGAGGTGACGCGCGTTAAGTTCCGGGTTAGGCCATGTCTCCCTTAAGAAGTGACGAGACATGCCCGGGGGGAAAGCAGGGTTGCATCTTATTGGCGTGAGGGGGCTAGGATTGGAAGAAATTTTTGTTTTCTTGCACGCATCTGTGAAGCATTGTATGGTAGCTCGAATGAGTGGGTGTTCTTTAAGCGACCTTGGGCGGTGTTTTGAGTCTAACCACGGGATCGATTTGAGGGGAGAGTCTGAAAATGCGTTTTCGACCAATACCCAGTTTCTTGGGTTGGTGTGTTCTGACCAGTTGACTATCCTAGTTAGGTGTGTGGCCCAATAGTAATTTTGGATGTCGGGTAGTCCTATTCCTCCCTTTGTTTTAGGTCTGGTTAAGTGAGCATAACTGATTCTTGGGGTTTTTCGTCTCCATAGGAAATCTGAGCAACATTTTTTAAGAGATTTAAAAAAAGTAGGTGGTATGAGGATCGGCAGGGCTTGGAGCAGAAAAAGTAAGCGTGGGAGGATGTTCATTTTTAAGATTGCCGCTCTACCGAACCAGGAGAAGAAGGGTTTATCCCAACTTCGTATATCCTCTGTAATTGTTTTGAGTAGAGGGGGGTAGTTTTTCGTAAATAGATTTGTGGGGTCAGCTGTTAAATGTATACCTAAGTATTTTATCGCGTCTATTTTCCAGTGGAATGTGAAGTTCTCTTGACATTGCTTGATTGTCTCTTTGGGGAGGTTTATGTTGAGTGCAAATGACTTGGATGTGTTGATTTTAAGATTGGAGATTTGCCAGAAGAGCTTGAGGTCTTTTATAAGGTTGGGGAGGGAAATGTGTGGTTCTCTTAGGAATAGAAGCATGTCGTCCGCAAATGCTGCAATCTTGTATGTCTTGCCTGCTATTTCTATGCCCTTTATATCCATATTTGCTCTGAGGCGGTTCAAAAGGGGTTCGAGAGTTAATACAAATAGGAGCGGGGATAGGGGAGAACCCTGTCTGGTCCCGTTGTGGATGGGGAAGGCGTCTGACAGGTAGCCGTTGACTCTCACTTGGGCCTTGGGGTTGGAGTACAGCATCATGATGTATTGAAGCATATTGTGTCCAATGCCGATGTGTTTGAGTGTCTCTTTCATGTAGTCCCAGGCCAACTTGTCAAACGCCTTCTCCGCATCCAGGGACAGGAAAAAGCCTTTGGTGGTTGTAGAGCGCATCCAGTGCTGAATGTTGATTGCAAGGGTAATATTGTCTCTGGCCTCACGGCCGGGTATAAAGCCAACTTGGTCATTTTTAATAAGCTTAGGTAAGAGGGGAAGAATGCGGTTGGCCAGAATTTTAGCAAATATCTTGATGTCAACATTCAGCAGGGAAATTGGTCTATAGCTGGCGACTGACGTTGTATCTTTTTCCGTTTTGGGGATGACTGAAATGTGAGCTTCTAAAAGTCGATTAAAGGGGAGGGTTGAGTTAGGTATTG
Organism: Glandirana rugosa; assembly: GCA_018402905.1. Lineage (NCBI taxonomy): Eukaryota > Metazoa > Chordata > Amphibia > Anura > Ranidae > Glandirana > Glandirana rugosa. Next base: position 3,118,131 of record BLSH010465125.1, read on the forward strand.
AGTTGAACGCTCTTCTGAAATGAGCCGACAATATGTCTGGGAAGGTTCTGTAATATGAAGAGGTGAGGCCGTCTGGGCCTGGGGTCTTGCCTGGTTTTAACTGGGATAATGCCTTATTAAGTTCTATCTCCGAGATTGGTTGTTCTAATTCTTGTGCCTTTTCAGGGGAAAGTGAAGTGGGGCTATGTTTATGCAGGAAGTCTTGGATGGCTGATTGACGCTTACTGTTTTCGCTTTGTGTAGGGAGGTTGTATAGACCTGTGTAAAATTTTGCAAATTGAGAGGCTATGTCTGATACTTTGTTGTGGGACTTGCCATGGGAGTCTTTGATCAAGTGGACCATTGTTGATGCTTTCTTTTTCTGAATGGCTCTAGCAAGGTATTTGCTACATTTGTTACCAAATTCGTAGAACAGTTTGTGTCCGAGAGTGAATTTGCGTCTGGTTGTCCGGTCAAGTTCGTCCCTGAGGCGTTCCCTTGTTTGTGTGAGTTTGACATAGTTCTGGTCTGATTGGGATTTTTTGTGTGCTCTTTCTAAGATTTTGATTTTAGTAATTAAGTCATCCATGGTTTTTTGTTTAGCTTTTCTGTGCGTAGCTTTTAAGGCTAGAAATTGTCCTCTAATTGTACTTTTGTGCGCTTCCCATATTGTGAGGGGGCTCATATCTGGCGTGTCATTCTCTGAGAAGAACAGCGTAAGACTGTTTTTGATGTGGAGTCTGTCATGTTCGTTTGTAAGTAGCATGGGATCCAGTCTCCAGATTTTGGTCACGGGACGCTCTTCGGGTATGGTCAGGGTTATTGAAATTGGGTGGTGGTCGGATAACACCATTGGCTCTATTGTTGCGTGGGAGAGGAGTTGTAGGTCCTTTTGGGTTAGGAATAGATAGTCTATCCTAGAATATCTGTTGTGCGGATGTGAGAAGAATGTGTAATCTTTCATATTGGGGTATAGAGTGCGCCAGGAGTCATGGAGGGATAGTTCTTGTAGGTGCATCCTAATTTGACGCAGGGCTTTATAGGGGATGGAGGAAGTGTTGGACGAGGTGTCGAGCAGGGGTTGTAGGGCTACGTTGAAATCCCCTCCTAGGATGGTGAGACCTTGTTGAAAGGCCATTAGTGATTGTGAAATGCGCCTGAAAAAGGCGACTTGGGCAGAGTTGGGGCTATAGATGTTGGCAAGCGTGACAGGGGTGTGTCCTATGTGTCCTTTGAGAAAAATATATCTCCCTTTGTTGTCTATAAGAGAGTCAGTCATTTGCCAATTGACGTTTTTGGAGATGAGGATTGAAACTCCTTTAGTTTTTGCAAGACTATTAGGTGCATGATGAGCCGTTGGAAAGAGATTATTTGTAATTTTGGGTATGTGGTCGGTCTTGAAGTGTGTCTCTTGTAGGAAGATAATGTCTGTTTTCAGTTTGCGCATCATGTCTAGGACTTTGCTTCGTTTCTCGGGAATGTTTAAACCTTTCGCATTGATAGATACTATTTTGAGCGAGGCAGGGCCTTTTGGTGGGGTGGGGATAGGCATGATGTCCTGGATAAGCACGTGAAGTGTGGGTTCAGGGTTTTTTTTTTTTTTTTTTTAAATATGTCGGTGTGAATGTACTCAATGAGTATTTGATGTGGTGTGTGGTGTGTTGTGATCTTAGTGTGGCGAGGCCGGCAGCCGGCCGAACCGGGGGGGACCCACGGAGCGAAGAGGAGAGAAAAGAGAAGAATGTGGAAGAAGATGGGCAAGAGAGAGGGGTGGGTGAGAGAGCGGCACAAAGGGGGGTTGGAGAGGAAAAGGCAGAGGGGAGAGGGGAGGGTTGGGAAGGGAGTGAGAAGTAATAGGGCTGGGAGGGATATATGAGAGGGAGTGTGTAGGGAAGGGAGAAACAAAAAACCAGTAGTAGGTTTACAATGGAAACCTTACTAGTAAGTAAATGTCTTTATCTGGTGAGGGTTGGCCAAGCCTCTGGCCCTTTACAAGGACCGTGAGATTTAGCCGTGTGGGGGAGCAGTCTGGCAATCGGCTGAAGTTTGGCAAGAGAGTAGAGGGCTTGGACCCAGGGTGGCAGTGGGTGGTGGGCATAAAAAGCATGTTAAGTGGGGGAGCTGATTATAATGTGGAAGGTGGATTGGGGATCAGTTGCATATTGTTGATGAAAAGGTGTGTGGTTGAATATCAGAGGTTGGGGGGGGTTAGGGTGTGTGTGTTCGGAGGATGAGGGCAGGGCGGTGAGGATATGCACGGCTTGTGTATAGGTGCTTTTCATGTTATTTGGAAAGTTACGATGTGATGTTTGGTTCCTAGGTGCAGTTATTCAGGATGTAAGGGATGTATTGGTTTACATTTCACCTTGTCTCAGGTAGATGGTATATCGCTGGTCTCCGGAGGGGGTATGTTCAGGAGAACAGTGATGGTGCGATTAACTAAACCATACATGAACTTTAACATGAACATTTGGTCAAGATTAAACAGTTTCACTCAGTATCTGAAATCTTAAATCTTACCCGTTCCTTTGAAGCGGGGTTTGGAGGTCTCGCCTCCTCCCGGGACGAAGTCAGCGAGGTTGGGTTTCTAGAGGCACTTGTAGGCCTCGCATAGGGGTTAGGTTCCCTTGTTTTTCTTTAACTTGCGATGTAATAGAGTCTTCAGAAATTTGTTTGTATATTTCGTGTGCAGGCGACGCGGGTCCCGAGAAGAGGCGAGCCCCCAAACTGGTAGATATCTTCAAAAATACTCTGTAACGAGAGATAGGAAAAAGAAGGGAGCAAGAAAAAGCTTTAGGGAAGAGGGATATGAGAGTAGGTGGAGAGGGAGAGAGAAGGAGAGAAGTAATCAAGAGAAAACATTGTGTGGTATTTACTTGTAGAGTCACATATATCTGGTAATCATGTCAAAATACTCATTGAAAAATGCAAAAAGAGAAAAAGGGAGTGATAATAAAAAATAAAAAAAAAGTAAAAATTCAAAAATTTCAGCTTGAAGACGTCAATAAAGAAAAAACGAAAGTGGAGAAAAAGAACGGGAGCTTTTTAGAGATGTGGAGGTTATATTTTCTACAACCTGGGGTGGAGAAGTTTTGCAGATCATCTGGGGCGTTGAGCATTCGTAGCATTATGATCATGTTGAGACCATCTGTAGATGAAGATTGGGAGAAACGGTAAGTCTTGGATGTCCTGTAGGCTTCTTAATGGGGGTATCAGGAAAAAGGATCTGCCTCTTAGTCCTGTAAAGGTAGAAAGATCTTCAAAGAGGGGGGCTGTTGTAGGGAGAGTGTTAGTCAGGGAGGCAGGTGGGTAGGAAATCTTCGGGGTGGTGAGAATGGGTTGTCGTTAAGTTTTAATCCCTTAGGGGTATTTGTGATTATGAGTAGGAGCCAGTTCAGAGTTCTGCGTTATTGAGGATGTTGTTAGTCTTCGAGGTCGTGGCGTGGGCGTCTGTGAATAGGGTACGCTGTGGGGCTGATGTGAGCTTCGTTTCCGGGCCCTTGGATTCTCTGAGGTCTTGGAGATGTAGGTCTTCTCCTCCTGAGATGGAAGTCGTCTCTGACCGGAAGGGTGTCCATGGATGAAGCGCGGGGCAGTTCTGCCTCTTGTAGGTTGCTGCACCAGTTAGGTACCTCAACTCTGGGGATAGCTAGAGTTTCGCAGAAAAAAGAAAGGTCTTCTGGGAATCTGAGTTGGGCAGTGCGGCCTTGGTGGGAAGCTGAGAGGCAGAAAGGGAACTTCCATTTGTATTGTAAGTTCCTTGTGCAAAGTTCTTCCAGGAGGGGGCGCAAGTCTCTCCTTTAATTCAAAGTTATCGGTGAGAGGTCCTGGAAAATTTTAATTTCTGTGCCTTGGTATAGAAGAGAGCGGCGTAGCCTCGCATTTCTTAGGATGTCTTCCTTTAGCTTGTAATTTACAATGTGACAGATTACATCTCTGGGAGGGTCTGAGTCTCTACCTCTTGACCTCAGTGCCCTGTGAAGACGTTCATAATCGATGGGGGTCTCTGGTGGACGGCCCAAGAGGTCGTTGAATATGGATATGGTGGCTTGGGTGATCCTGGCTGGTTCTACCGATTCCGGTATGCCTCTTACCCGTATGTTGTGTCTGCGACCTCGATTGTCCAGGTCTTCGAGTTGGCGGTGAAGGTTTCTTAGTTGGGTATCATGTATGTTTGCTTTTGATTGCAATTGGTGGAGGTTGGCTTCATGTCGTTCCGTGGTAGACTCAATGATGTCTATGCGGTTGGCTACGATTTGCAGGCCTTGTTTAAGGTCTGTGATGGCTGCCGCCAGTGCTGATTTGATGTCATCCGCCACCGTTTTGAGGTCTTGCAGGTTCAGTGGTTGGAGGTGGCAAGGTTGCGGATACGTAGAAAACGCAGAAGGTTGGGATGTCGTATGCCCGTTTTGAGGGGTTGGACTGGGGGTTCGAGTGGGGGGTGCGGAAGCTGTGGAGGCCCGTATGGGAGCCTGGGCTTCACATGGTTGGGATCTGAACATCTCTGGTATGTTGAGCCCCCCTTGTGTTTCATTGTCTCTTGGAGATCTGGAGCGGGATTGAGGGGGGGTGTCCTTATTCTTCCCCATTTTGTAGGGGTCTAATGCTCCCCGTGCAGAGATTGCGCACCGCTGGGTCCTGTGCCTGGGTTCCTTTAGGCCTCCATGATGGAGGAAGTCTGGGCCTGAATATCTCTCGTTTTTTTTTTTTTTTTTTGTGAGAGAAGCCTTTTGGGTTGGCTCAGTAGGCCTCTGCTTGAGTTTGGGATGTCAGCCGGGCAGCAGGGTAGTGGAGGGAGGATGGGGTAGCCTCCGGTCCGCACCGTCCGTTCCGGCGTGTGTAGGCCACAAAGCCGCGGCCTCGATTTTCGGCCGCGCGGGTGGTTGCCAGCGATCAGCCCAAGATAGGGCTCAAAATGTAGTGTGGAGTCTGGGGATTAGGGCTGGGGTGTTTCGGTGTCTCACCTCACTGCCCAGCGGTCGGATTGCTGGCGATTAAGTCGGTGGTCGGCGGAGTCCTCTCAGAACACGTCTGCTCGCGCCGACGTCAGGCCACGCCCCGGCTCAAGGCTTTTTACCTTTGTGCATTCAATGCAAGAAGGTAAAAAACCTTCTGAGTGCAGCAACCCTTTAATACACACCTGAGCTCCCTCTCGATCCATTGATGTGCACGAGAGCTGAGCTTCTCCTTGGTCTCTTATTCTTCATTGGCTTAGACAGCAGCGGAGACATTGGCTCATTATACATTAAATTACAGCCAGTGAGTAGAGAGTGGGGGTGGGGCCGAGCTGCAGGTTTGTGTGTCTTATGGACGCATAGAATGTGACTTGGGAGCGAGCATGCACTAGTGACCCCAGACCAAGCGTCTTGCTATTGGGGGCACTGGCTTAAGAGGAAGATCCAGGAGTGCCGTTGGGGGACCCTAGATGGATAGGGCCTGCTCTGTGTAAAAATACTGCATAGAGCAGGTAAGTATAACATGTTTGTTATTTTTTTTAAAGATAACCTTTAATGTCACTTTAGGTGAACAAGCTGAAGTTAGAAGCTCATTGGCTACCATGCACAGCTGCACCAGATTTTGTACCCCATTTTTAGTAAATCAACCCCATTGTGTAAGAAAGTGTGCCAAGAGCATCACCAGTTTATAATCAGTAAAATGGGAATAAGAAGGAAATCTTTTGAACTATTGTAAATTATAAAATAATGTTTATGTTCACAGGAAAATCATCCTACTACTTTTTTTAAACTGAGTGTGTCAAAACCTTTCTTCCTCTTTAAACTCACTTGGGTTTTGTGACAGATGCATTAAAGCCAGGAACTACTATAAATAATGAAGAATAATATGCCAAATAATTAAATCAGATAAACTAATGAAAGCCATATGATTTAATTTTCTAGCACAACATAGAACAGATGACAGTCCCTGCATATTGTAGAAATGCATCCTATGCCAATAATCAAACAGGAACATAGCATATGGTATTATAGTTATATAACCAAGTCTCTATTTTACATGCATTAGCACACATTAGGATGAAGGCAGAGATCAAAGGTATGTAATTATACTAGGATAGTTTTGCCAGTACTAGCAAAAATGCCACTGGTTATCAGGCTTATGGCACTTCCATTATTTAATTTGCCTTTGCCCCATAAGGTACACGCAAACGAAGAAAAAAACATATTTCATCAGTTTGAATTCTAGTATGTCATTGGGTCGAAAGAAATGCCATTTTTAAAATGTTGGCAGGTATTAAAAGACAGCAACATCCAAAATGCAGTACCCATGTAAACTAATCTGAAATAATTCGATTTTTCTAGTTAAAGCAGGCTTGGGTTGTTTTTTTCTGAACTACAGTACGTAGCTGCAGTTTACACCATAAAGCAACTCATGAATATAAAAATGCCCAGCAATGCACCCTCTACCAAATAAGAGTTAATATCTATGTTTTCCTCTGCACACACTGCCAAATACTGCTTCATTTTAAGAAAAAATCCCCAAAAGACTGAGAAACAAACACTTCTGGGAGAGTCAGTCACTTTAATAGGGATGGGCGAATGGTTCAGCCCAAGAATGAGTTCGGGCCAAACATTGGCTGTTTGCCGAATAACCAAATTATTCGACAAGGGTGTTCGACTGTTTGTTTAGCCCGCCGGATGATCACAATGCACTGCACCGCCGCACAGTGCATTGAATGCTCTAATTGGCTGAAGCAGTGAAAGCTTTGCCCAGTCAGAGCACAGAGCACTGTCAGAGCCATGATTGGACACTGTCATGATGACTCTATCCAATCATGGCTCATTGCTCTTAGTCCTGTCTAACACTATAAAAGTTTTCTTTCAACAGCGGCCATTTTCAGTGTAATTTTGGCTTGGGGAGAGATAGAACAGGGCTCTGTTCAGTGCTACTAGACAGTTAGTGTGCTATAGTGTGCTATTGTGATTCTGTCAGTGTAGAATATTAGTTTAGTGTAAGTCTAGGGATAGTGTGAGTGTAGTGACGACAAATCATTCATCTGTGCATTAGTGTGCAGCTAGAGTAGGGACAGTTCAGATAGTGTCAGTGACGAGTCATTCATCTTTACATCAGTGTATATCTAGAGTAGGGACACTTCAGATAGTGTGATTATAGTGCATTGACCACTATTCATCTTTACATTAGTGTGCATGTAGGGACGGTTGAGAAAGTGTCAGTGTAGTGACCGTTTAACACCGTACATTTCATTGCATTACTGCACAGTTAACACCATATAGTTCTGTGCATTACAGAAAGTTTAATGCCATATAGTTCTGTGCATTACTGCACGTTTAACGCCATATAGTTCTGTGCCTTACTGCAAGTTTAACGCCATATAGTTCTGTGCGTTTCTGCAAGTATAACGTCATATAGTTATGTGCATTATAGCAAGTTTAACGCTATATAGTTCTGTGCCTTACTGCAAGTTTAACGCTATATAGTTCTGTGCGTTACTGCTAGTTTAACGCCATATAGTTCTGTGCATTACTGCAAGTTTAATGCCATATAGTTATGTGTGTAAACTGAAAGTTTAACGCTATATATTTCATTGCTTTACTGCAAATTTAATGCCATATAGTTCTGTGCGTTACTGCAAGTTTAACGCCAAATAGTTCTGTGTGTCACTGCAAGTTTAACGCTATATAGGTCTGTGCGTTACTGCAAGTTTAACGCTATATAGTCGTGTACATTACTGCAAGTTTAACGCAATATAGTTCTGTGTGTTACTGCAATTTTAGCGCTAAATAGTTCTGTGCATTACTGCAAGTTTAACACCTTATATTTCATAGCTTTAGTACACATATAACGTAGTATATTTCTGTGTGTTACTGCACGTTTGAAGCAGTATATTACAGTATATTATAATATATCTGTGGAGTGTATCTGTGTAATGAGTACTCGAATTAAAGTGCACCAAACACCATTTCCATTGATTAAAGTGCATCCAGTTACACATTTCCACATCCTTGTTAAATTTTGTTAATAAGTACTGCCCCCTCACTCCCAATAATGTCTGGGAAGACAACAAGGAGAGGCAAATGTTCCCATGGCACTGTAAGGGGGCCAGCAGCATATGTGTCCACAAGCAAAGGTGGACATGGTCAGTCCTCAGGCAGGGCATCATTTCCTCTATTTAGTGATGTTGCTCATGCTATCCAGCCACAGCATGCAGAGGAGTTGGTGAACTGGCTTACAAAATTGTCCTCATTCTCCTCATCCTTCTCATCCTCTGTCACACAAGCAGAGACTAGTGCACAGCCCCATGCAGCTGCCAGAGTGGCTAAACCTGACTCCTTGTCCACATCTATTCCTGCCATAGCCCCAGCATTAGCCATGGAGGAGTCAGCTGAGTTATTTGAAAACAGCATCAGCCACTTGCTCCTTGAAGATGCACAGCCATTACTGGATTCAGATGTTGGCTCTGAGGTTGAGGAAGGCAGCAACATGAGCCCAAAGAGAGGGGAGAACACTGGTACACAAATTGGCATCTATGTTTCCCCAGCCCCAGCGTATTGCCAAGTTGTATTCAGTGGTAATGAAGATGGAGGAGATGATGATGATGAGGTCACTGACACGACCTGCATGCCAGATAGGGCAGAGGAGGAAAGTGACGGTGAGGTACAACCCCAACAAGGCAGCCATCATGAAAGAGTAGAGAGCAGCCATCCTATTTCATCACATTGTGGAGCTGTTATCTAATGGCCCACTTCCCACAGATCAGCTGTCTGGGCTTTTTTTAGTGCATGTGCAACCGCCCTGTTGCTATTTGAAAAATTTGTCTCAAGCACATCAAATGTGGCAGAAACACCAGCCATTTGGGTACCACGTGCTTGACAAGGCATTTAACCTCCCACCACTCAGCCCGTTGGCAAGAGCACCTAAAAGCCACACAAAGGAGCATAAATCTGTCCGTCCTCATCCTTACTCACCTCATTCTGCCCCTGCTATACCTTATGACCTCTCAGCAGCCTCCACTGACAGGGATGATGGTATAGCGCAGGGTCCCCATCCCCACATAGCTTACATGGTAGATGTAAATATGCTAAACACCATCCCCTGGTGTAAGCGTCAATAATATCATTTAACATTGCGGAACCATCATCAATCATGTTAAACAACACCCCAATCACCTGCTGACACAATTTCTTGCACCACAACAATCCTCTTCTGCTAAATTCCCACTACAAATAATGGGTCCTCAGCTGGCTGTTGAATGTCAACAAACTGTTTGCAGATACTGGCTGACATCATTGTCCAAATATGGCCAAGATCATGTTTGGTCAATGATATCACCCTGGATGCCAGCCAACTTATTTCCAATTTTAAACAAGCTGGTGGGTGGCTGGAAGCTGTCATTCAATGATGGTAGTAATACCGCCACTAAATAAATTACTTCTGGCTGCAACAATGGGAGGTTCAGGTGGGCAGGCAAATTGGCTAAATCTAGGTGAATGTTGGTTTTATGTGAGCTTAATGAATAAGGTAACTGTTGCTAATTGAATTTTCTTTGAATAGCAGGGATAGCATGATATGGCTGAGAGATTGAGCCTGCTGGGAGACTTGGGTTTGCATGGTAGCAACAGCCATAGGCATGTGTGTAAGATATCTGAACCACTTTCGCCAGTGACAGTCAACATTGTCAGAATACAATGTTACAAATGTGTGTGTGTGTGTGGGGGGGGGGGGGGGGGGGGC
>BLSH010465125.1:3157808-3169489 GCA_018402905.1 Glandirana rugosa
AAAGGTTTTATAGTATTCAATTGTATAGCCATCTGGCCCTGGAGCTTTCCCATTGGGAAGTGAGGAGATGGTTTGTTGGATCTCTTTTGTAGTGAACGGGGCATTAAGTGTCTCAAGGTGCTGTTCTGTTAGCTTGGGTAAACCGACGGCTTCTAAAAAGTGTTTAATTTTGGTGTCAGATGGTTGTAACACCGAGGGATCATCTTTAAGATTATATAGAGATTCATAATAGGTTTTGAAAGCATTTGCAATGTCTCCAGGGTGATACATTTTAGTGTTTTTTGTCGGGTGTATCAAGTATGGAATTTTTTGTTTTAGTCTGCGTTTTTTGATCATTGAAGCCATCAGTTTGCCAGCTTTATTACCGTGAGTGTATAAGTTAGCTTTCATTTTTAAAAGTAGCTTGGCATGGTTAGTGAGGAGAAGTGACCTGAGGTTGCTCCTAGCTTGGGTTAGTTTATCACTGAGGGTACGGTTTGGCATTTGTTTGTTTTGGGTTTCTAGTGTTTTTATGGTGTCAAGCAATTCATTTAACCGCTGCGTCCTCTAGCGCTTTGCATGTGAGCTCATTTTAATTAGAATCCCTCTAAGGTAAGCTTTGTGGGAAGCCCATAGTGTGAATGGACAATTGACAGAGTTCTCGTTGATGCTGAAGAAGTCTCTTAAGTGGTTTTGGATTTGAGCTTTGTTAGACGGGATTGACATTAGGTATGGGTCATTCCTCCAATTGGAGATGGTTGGGCCGTCAGTTTTTTCACCCAGGGTCAGTGAGATGGGTGCATGGTCTGACCAAGATATCGTATGGATTTCCGATTGAAGTGAGTCCTGTAGCAGTTGTTTATCTCCTATGAATAAGTATATCCTGGAATAGGTGAGATGGGGTTTTGAGAAAAATGTGAAATCTCTCTCTGTGGAGTGTTGACATCTCCATATGTCATATAAGTCTCGTGAGTGTAGGAAGGACAGCAGGTCAGAAGAGCAAGATTTCTTTGGCTTTTGGCCTTTGACGTCTATTGAAGGGTCCGGGGCCAGATTAAAATCTCCACAGATGATGGTTTGGCCTTGCTGTATTTTTGCCACTTTTTTCCACGTTTTGTTGAGGAATTTGGATTGACCTGTATTTGGGGCATAAATGTTCACCAACGTGTAAGTTGAGTTGTTGATCTTACAGATTAGTATTAAGTACCTCCCTTGCGTATCTGTGATGGCATTAAGTAGTGTAAAGGCTATAGTGTTTTTGATAGCTATTAATACTCCTTTGGTCTTATTGGGGGCATTTGCTGTAAATATCTGAGGGAAGTCCTTGTGCGACATGGACGGCATTTGCGATTGGCTGAAATGTGTCTCCTGGAGACATAGTATGTCACATTTCAGATTCTGAGCCTCTTTCCACAGGGAGTACCTTTTCCCCGGGTGGTTTAGTCCCTTTGTGTTAATTGAAGAAATTTTGAAAGGCATAGTGTTATGTTGACAAAGGGCTGGCAGTATTGGTATTCTGTTGATGTAAAAACTTACAGTTCTGTAGCTTCGCCTACGCGTCTGCAGCAGTAGGAATATCTATAGAGTTGGGTTGTGTCTTCTTGAAATTGTAGCTTAGGAAGAAGAAACAAAAAGAAGAGAGAGCGAAGATCAAGGTAGGCAGTAATAAGGCGTTCGAAACTGGTTAGACAAAACAAAAGAAAAAAAAAACAGAACAAAAAAGGCAGTATTCTGCGTGAGCGGTAATTACCGCAACAAATAAACGGGGTATGCAACTTCCAGAACGATCACTGGCAGGCATGCCAGGGCATTGAAAGATTCTTCGTAGCTTGGCGTTTCAGGTGGTCATGTCATCTGGAGGATCTATTCCCTCCCAGTTGTCGTTAGTGTTGCGATGTGGCTGGAGTTGATTTCTTTGTTCTAGCGGTTCCAGGATATTCCATTGTCTCAGCATTGCTAATCCTTCATCTAGTGAACGGATTGTGTATGTGGTATCATTTTTTGTGACTATTAGCTTCACAGGGTGGCCCCACTTATAGGGGATTTGGTGATTACAGAGAGGTTTTGTGATGGTTGCTAAATTCTTGCGTTGAAGCATGGTGTACTTAGAGAAGTCATCAAAGAATGAAAAATTAGCATACATCTGAGGATATTCAGCAGTGTTTCTTGCAGCTCTCATAAACCTCTCTTTTGTGTGATAAAAATGTATGCGAGCTATGGTGTCTCGAGGCACAGTGTCTGGCAGGTGTGTCGGTTTCGGAAGGCGATGTATTCTATCTATTATGAGGTCTCCTGGGGAGGACCCTGGGAGGAACGCAATCAGGATTTGTGTGAAGTATTCTCTTAGAGCAGAGGGTTGGATATTTTCTGGGATTCCTCTAATTTTGACATTGTTCCTCCTGGAACGGTCTTCTAATTCCGCTAATTTGGATTGCATACGCTGTATGGTTTCCGATTCCACACTCTGCGTATCCACCATGTCATTAAATGATGAGGTAATTTCGCTCATTTTGGTCTCTATGTTTGAGACCCTGTCCCCCATGTATGATATTTCGGAAGTGAAGTGTCTCATCATGTTGCCTATCTCTGTGTGGATGGAGCACTGTACTGCCATGAGCATGTCCTTCAGAGTGGTATCCAGCACAGGCTGGTTTGTGGTAGGAAATGCTGCAATTGAATTGGATGTCATATTGGTTGGAGATGAGTGCGCGAGTGGGCCTACCTCCGGTCCGTAGTCCTCCACCTGTGAAAGCTTCAGCTTTGATTTGGCTGGGCTAGAAGATGGGGTGGATGTAGCTGATGCTGGTCCTGAATTGATGGGATAGCTAGGTGAGAGTAGAGCAGGATGTGTCCGTGAAGCTACAGCTGTATGGTCGCGTGCATTTACTGACAGTCCGCTGGCACCTTCTAGGAGAGGCGACCTATTCGGTGGTGGGTAGAATTCAGTCAGCTTACGCGGGGTAGATTTCTCCTGTCTCCTTTTTGACATTGTCCAATGGTCCTGTGATTGTCTGTATGTCGCTGTCTGATTGGGGTCGATCACCTGGTTGGTTGAGCCCTGGGCGCCGCCGTGGATCAGAGCAGCATTAGCATGTGGCCATTACGTTTGGGATCTAGTCACCCCTCTGCAAGGTTATTGTGATATGGTGTCTTCCCTGTCAGATGTCGACCCTGAGGCGAGAGGGTGTATCACTGTGACTGCCGAACACCTTGCTCCAAGGTTTTGTTGATTATGGGGTGATGTGGAGGCACTATGTCTTGTTAGGGCGTAGTATTGTATGAGGGCGATTGAAGGTATATCCTGGTTGTGGTTAGTTCCTCAGAGGCTTGGGCATTTGTTGGTTAGGCCTCCGGTGACAAGAAGACAGTCACGGCAGGTTTCAAGAAGCAGTGGGTAGGTTTCTTGAGGGTGGGTTATGGGGCACTTTCCTTGTATATTTAATTTTATTGGGGCCACTGATCACCACTCTTATGGGTGATGCTGGATGATCAGGTGCAGCTGTGATGGTGGTTAGCTGCTTGGCTGAGATGACGGGCGTCCTCGGGTGACAGATAGTGCGGTAACTAAAGCTTTGGGTTTGATTATTGCTTGGTCGGACGTCCGTGTCTCGCTGCACAATTTGTGGCTTGTTAGGCTACGGAGGTGTCCGGATGAGGGTTATCGCGCTCAAGATTCTGGCGTGAGTATGCCCGTGGATAGCTTTAGCGCCTCCTGAGCTGCACATCTATTTGTCTATCTTCACTTTGCACAGGCCACTCCCCCACTAAAGTATTCATTCATAAGGGTCTATTGATTGTGGTTGCACTATGTAATGTCCTGGGTGTACCAAGATGGCCGTCGTTTTTGGCATAGCAGCTATATGTACTGATGTGGGTGTACCAAGATGGCCACCGCTTTAGACCAGTCTGTGCAAGTTGTGGTGCGGGTGTACAAACATGAATCCCTCCGCTGATCTGCGCTCGGTGGCGGCTTCCCACCGCTCCAGCACTCGGGTATAGGTGTCGGGGCCTCAGTATAATCCCCTCCCAGAGCCCCAGGAGGTTTTCTGGCCGGATGCCGAAAAAATCGAGGCCGCGGATTGACGGCCGACATTAGGCCTCGGTGAGCCGCTGCTTATCCTGCAAGTCTAAGTTGCTGGTCCGATTATATGAGGCATGATGGAGAGTTGAGGTATGATGGAGAATCTGATTTATGATTTATTGTGGCATGGATGGGGAGATGGTTAGTAGTTTAGTGTATCTGAGTATCTTGAGGCCTCAAGATGGCGGCGGTCACTCTGATGAGGGCTTTGTGTTATGTGCTATGTTTTTGCTCTGTACCCAACGCTAAATAGTGGTCAGGGAAGATGCTAGGGGTGTCGAGGGTCACTCTGGTGGGTCGATGTCTCTCACCACTGTATGAATAGCAAGGATGTCCCTGGATTTAGAATGAGGAGATCTGGAGCCTTACAGAAGTACGGCTTCTTCCTAGCTCGCCAGGCCACGCCCTCCATATTGCGTTTTTTCGAGTACTCTACCAACATGGCCAGTGCCGATGATGCTGCTCTCAGCATTACTATCCCACTTCTGTCTCCTTTAAAAAACACTTTAAAAAACACTTCAGGTGATGATGGAAGAGGATGTGGCACAGGAGGAAGAGGAGGAGGAAGAGGGGACATTTCCATGGTTATCAGGCCAGTCATTCACAAGTGGCTTTCACGAGGGTGGGTTCCTGTACCAGCATAGGCCAGGTAAAAAATTTTCAAGCCAGGGCACAGTTCTGGAGGATGAGGAGGACGAGGATGATGAGGAAGAGAAACCATGTTCACAGCAAGGTGGCACCCAACACAGCTCGTGGGCATCACTGGAGCATGGCTGGGGGATACGGAGGACACAGATGATACACCTCCCACAGAGGACAGCTTGTCTTTCTCTTTGGGCAGCCTGGCACACATTAGCAACTACATGCTGCAGTGCCTGCGCAACGACAGCTGAGTTGTCCACATTGTAACTTGTGCTGATAATTGAGTGGCCACCCTGCTGTTGAACCCCCGTTACAAGGACAACATGCCGTCCTTAATTCCCTCACTGAAGCATGATCGGAAGATGCGCGACTACCAGCGCACGCTGGTAGACGCGCTGCTGAGGGCATTCCCAAATGACACCGGGGGCTCAGTGGAAGCACAAGGCAAAGGTAGAGGAGGAGGAAGAGGTGGCCAATGCAGCTGTGGCACTGCCAGCACCTCAGAAGGCAGGGTTAGCATGGCAGAAATGTGGAAAAGCTTTGTTAGCAGCACGCCACAACAAACAGCACCACCAGCTGATAGGCAACGTCTTAGCAGGAGGCAGCATTTCAGCAACATGGTGGAACAGTATGTGTGCACACGCCTATACGTACTGTCTGATGGGTCTGCCCCATTCAACTTCTGGGTCTCCATATTGGGCACATGGCCTGAGCTTGCCTTTATGCCTTGGAGGTGCTGGCCTGCCCTGCAGCCAGTGTATTGTCTGAATGTGTGTTTAGCATGGCAGGGGGCGTTATCACAGACAAGCGCAGCCACCTGTCCGCAGCCAATATGGACAAGCTAACCTTTATTAAAATGAACCAGGCATGGATCCCACAAGACTTGTCTATACCAGAATAGCCATTTATACCGGCCTCACACAGCCATTGGTATACTTAAGTGAACGTATCCTTTTTTTTTAAATATGTCTCAATATTTTGGGGGCTAGCCCCATTTAGAAAAAAAAACAAACAAACAAAAAACAGTGTTGGCTACCTCCTCCTCCTCCACTTCCACCACCTACATCGTCACGGTCACTGCCTCCTCAACGTCCTACTCCAAATCCACCTCCTCCTCCATTTTTATTTTTTATATGATTTTAAGTTATATTTCCCTATCCACATTTGTTTTCAGGGCACTTGTCCTACTCTTACCCCCATTTTTCTTCCTTTTGCAACCCTCTAGCCCTTTCTAGGACTTTTTTAGAGCCATTTTTGTGCCCAAAAGTTCAGGTCACCATTGACTTCAATGGGGTTCGGGGCCAAGTACGGGTCAAGTTCGGGGCCGAACTCAAACTTTTTTGCAAAGTTCGGCTGAACCCGCCAAACCCGAACATCCAGGTGTCCGCTCAACTCTACTCCCGACCCAGCAGGAACCCGACCTGAACCCCCTGTGAGTACTGTCCTTGCTTTACCCCTCGTTGCGGCCCAGTTTAATTGCGCAATTTCACCCACCTTCAAGGATTGACGACCTGTCTTCACCAGTTTACTATGTTTCATTTTATGATCATTTTCATAGCCCAGTAACTACTGATCACACAAGGGTTTCTTTTTTTACTTTTGTTTTCTTCATTCACCTCAACATCCTTGACGGAGAGGGAGATGGGACCCTCAATCTCGCCTACCTGTGGAGTCTCCATGTCTCCCCATATGTCCCAGGACACCAGCCCTGGGCTCCTGAGACACCTAGGTCTCTCAGGCCTGCAAATCTTTCTCCTAACCAGTTTTTTTTTAGGCCAGTTTGGCCTACTGATTGTATCGCTACAGTTGACGCCGTGAGAAGGCCATTGTTTCTCCTTTTCTGTTTTTATTTCATTTTAATTTGTTTCCTTATCTTTTCAGCTGTTTTTTTCTCCCTGCCACTGCAACTCTATGTATGTACTTTATGTATACATATTCTGTACACTCCTGTAAGGGTTACCTTTCTTATACAATGCTTCCATAGATAATTTGCTGCTTACTGGACATGGCTTTAAAAATTGTATCGTATAATGTTAAGAGTTTGTACTCTATCAAGAAACACTGGTTGGCCTTAAGGGAATTTAGAGCCTCGGGGGCGGATGTGATACTAATACAAGAGACGCATTTCCGCTCAGGAGGCTCTTTCAAATTCGCTACCCGATACTTCCCCCAATCGTATGTGGCTTCGGACTCACCCGGAAAGGCCGGGGTGGCGATACTTTTCAGAAAGGCCTGCCCCCTTCAGGTTGAGTCCTCGCACCTAGACCCCCCGAGGTCATTACATAATTCTAAAATGCAGATTTAACTCCTCCACATTTACATTGATGAATGTGTACGCCCCCAATACAGGTCAGCTGGGGTTTCTTACAGAGACATTCGAGTTGCTGCAAAATTACTTTCTCCCCTTCACAATTGTCTGAGGAGACTTTAATGTTGCATTCTCCCCTTCACAAGACCGAAGATCTCTATTTCGTACAACTCAGCCGCCTCAGTCACAGACTCTAGCCTCCTCGTTTAGGAAACTAATACACTCCCACCACATGTTTGATATTTGGAGAATTAAACATTCCACTAATAAACAGTACTCGTTCTTCTCCCCTAGCACACAAAATGTTCTCTAGACTGGACTACTTCTTCCTTTCAGCTCCGGTCCTGACCAGTGTGATTTCATCCGAGTTAGGACCAATTACCTGATCGGATAATACCCCACTTTCCCTAGATCTGTATCTCCCCAATGCATCCCCCAGAAAATGTCATTGGAAACGAAACGAGTACTTTCAACTTAACCTGGGATCAGTGTCAGGAGCATCCACTCTGTGGGAGGCTCACAAAGCCTTTTTCCGTGGGCAATGCATTTCTGTGGCCTCTCGATGGAGGAGAGATAATGGCGCTCAGAAACTGGAACTTTTAAAAAAAACTAGAAATCACAGAGCAAAAACTTGTGGCCTCCCCCACAGTGACCAGTCTCCGCACAGTATCTAACCTGAGAGAACAGCTCAAAACCCTGACCTGGTCTGCAACTGTGAAGTCCTTACTTTGGCTCAAGCAAAAATTTTAAGAGTATTCCAACAAGCCCCACAAACTATTAGTCAACAAGCTGAGTTATCGCCCTTCTTAGAAGCCCTTTATTCTAACCCCTCTTCTCAGGTCCAGATGTCCTCTTTCTGTCCCAGACCTTCCAGGTGCCCAACGGCACCATGCAAGGCTGCTCACTGTCTCCAATGCTTTTTATTTTATGCCTAGAACCCCTAGCGGCTGCCGTTCGGGCCCATCCGGACATCTGTGGGATCCCGATGAGACTGAGGGAGTACAAATTATCATTATAACGATATCCTGTTAACATTAACGCATCCTTTTTTGTCCCTTCCATCCCTCCCATCCCTCCATGCTCTACTCTTAAAATTTAGCCGGTTAGCTGGATACAAAATAAACATACTTTACATATTCCCCTTGAGGAACTCTCAACCCTGAAAAAAATATTTCCCTACCGATGGTACACCCAATCCTTGAAGTATACACATCCCACCAACATACTCTACTGTCTACAGCGAGACTTATTCATCTTTGTTTAAAAATATTAGGAATATGCTGAGGCGGTGGAGTAACTATCCCATCTTGTGCCTGGGGAGAATGAATGTTTTAAAAATGTCTATCATGCCCAAACTGCTCTACCTCTTCGAAACACTACCAGTCCTGATTCCTCCACCCCAGTTGAAAGTACTCAAGAGATGGTTTCTGAACCTTATCTGGCACAACAAGGCACATTGCATAGCTAGTTCTGTGATTTTCTCCTCAAAACATTATGGAGGCCTGGGGGTGCCAGATGTACACAAATACTATCTTGCCACCCACCTTAGCTTTGTGACATCCTGGTCCTCCCAGACTCCTCCCAATAGATGGTCAGAGACAGAAATGGGCTCTCTCTACCCTGCCCAACCCTGCTCCATGCTCAGGGACCCCTCTCTGCTGAAGAACCCTAAACTGAGAGATTTGTGTTTGGCACCAATGAAGTTCTCCATGCAGATCTGGCAGACTTGCAATTCGAAGTTCTCTCTCTCTCTTTGCTTTGTCCCCCACCAACTAATATACTATCTAATCCTAAAATCTCAGACAGTCTGTCACACAGCCGGGTTTCCTCTTGGGCGAACAGCAGTTTATTTTAATTTCGCCAACTGGTCCACCCGGTTACGTATAGGCTCCTGACATTTGGAGATCTCCAAGACAAATACCACTTTCCCAAACACTCCTTTTACTTCTTCCTTCAGATAAAACACTACCTATCTATCTGTCACCCTCTCTTACACTGCCCAAACCCACTAACTTTGAACACCTGTGTGCTCAAGGGCCTCACCAGACACACTTAATATCCACCATATATAAGATACTGCATGATGCCGACCCCATCAGTCAGTTCAGACCTACATGCATACATGAGAAAATGGAATTCAATTCTACAGCAATCCACCCCCCTCAAAATGGAGCAAAATATGGACGTCTGCATCCAAAATTTCAAGGTGCATTGCGCAGAGAGAGACAGCATACTAAATCCTTATGTTCTGGTATAGGACCCCTGAGGTTCTACATAGTCAAAAGCGAACACTATCCCCTATATGCTGGCGCTGTGGAAAAAACAGGGGTACCCACTTCCATATTTTTTGGCAATGTGAGGTTATAGAACCTTTCTGGTTAAGTAATGTCTCTACTTCATCAGGTATTAGGCCAAGCACTCCCACTAGATCCGCTACATTACCTACTGGGCCTTCCTTTCCCTGACATTGGAAAGTCCCTAAACATACTTGCCACCTACACATTACTGGCCGCCAGGAGAGCCATCCCTCTGCAATGGAGGAATACTGTACCCCCCTCCCAAGCTCAACTTCTACGAACTATCTCAGAGATTCACTGCACAGAATGTATGATGGCACAGGTGGAAGATAGGGTAGCCCAATTTAATAAGGTGTGGGATGTGTGGGACATCTCAGAATTTGGCACCCTTCATGGCCCCGATTAAGCAGGATGGCCAAGTTATATGACATACCTGCGTTCTGATTGTCCCTGCCTCCCTCCCTGGGACTGCAGTCTCCCACCTTTTTCCGCCTTGTACCTCCTCACAGTGGCATATCTCCCTATGTGGCTATAACTGCAGCAGAACAAACATAGCTTTATAACCTATATATTTTTTTCTCTATTCACGGTTCTAATGTAATGTGATAATATTGAACCCTGTCAACCAACGTGTTCCTATTCACATGCAATTCATGTCATTCATACTATAAAATTACCTTAATTTCTTATACTACTGCATTCATGTTTGTATCAGAATGATTTTTGGACCTTTTATTGGTCCTTTTGTCTATGTTCATATTTGCATAAGTGATGTTTTTCTTTCTGTAATTCTGAAACCTTTCAATAAAAATACAATTAAAAAAAAAAAATTCAAATGTAAACATAAAATATATATACAAAATAACACATACATGTTTATATGTAAAAAAAATTAAAATAATGTATACATGCATGAACACAAATGTCTACACACATGTAACACTCTTATTTAATACTAATTGGAATAAAAAAACAAAGTATCACCTGAACAGGTTAAATGTGCGCTGTGGCACAGATTAATTGGTTTAGAATGCCCGCTGCCCCAGTGCTGCTGTGCAGGGCATTACATGATACTGCAGCCAAAACAAAATCAGGTGTTTACTTTTTATTAGTCACATTGAAAAATGTTTTTATATGAATACATACTGTATCTGCATCAACTGATGTTTTATATATCTGCCAAGATTCTGCTTTATTCTATGACCTTTAATATTGATGGATGTTGAATCAAGTGTAATTTTCAGAATGAAAAAAAAAAGAAAATTCTATTATGTAGCAGACAGTGATAGAACAAACAATAAAACTAGTTTTAGTCAGTATAGCAATATCGCGATGTGCAGCTTTGTATCTACAACAGAAACAGTAAAATTGTTTTATAATTTCTGACAGATTGCCCCCTACTGGGTTGATGTATTCCCTTTTCTATAAAAACTGTTAAACCATTCTGGTCCTCTCTGTGTTCCCTTAAAGGATACTAAACAATTAACAGCATGGCAGTTTCTCACATTGTGTTGTTTTACTGTTTGTGTTTATAAATGAGCAGTACAGAGTTTGAATTTTTAAAAGCAAGGGGAAAAAGAACAAAAAGAATAAATCATTCACATAGCAGCTTTTGGGAGCAAAGCTGAGTTAGTAAAGAGTTTTTTTTTTTAATATTATGTTATTTGTATTTGTTATCTATAAACTAAGAGATTTTTAAGGATGCTTGTTGGCAAGTATACCTTGAGGATATAGTTATAAAACTGTAATGACATTTTTAGAATTTACTTGCAAACTCAAGGGTGTGGATTAACCAGCAAGTTAACAACAGCAAAGTCTAGAGATATGTACAGTAGATTATGGCCCTGTTATGCTGTGCATGCTATGATAACCATATAGAAGCAGATTTCCATCACTTATATCTAGTGTTGAGCGAACCCGGACTGTAACGTTCGGGTCCGTACTGAACTTTCGGGTGTCCGGTACCCGGACCCGAACACGGACATTTAAAAAAACGTTCGGGTTCGGTCCGGGGTTCTGGTATTTTACTCCACGTGTTGAGAAGCTGCAGGGCAGCCAATCAACAAGCGTTTCAAGCCCAGGCCCATGGCCTGTGGGCTTTCAAGTCATGCCTGGGCTTGCAATGTCAGGCCCAAGCGAGTTGTGATCTATATTCACTACCTTTAGACGAAGATATACCAATAGTATCGTACGTGTCGTATTGTCCCGGTATTAGATGACATGTATAGAGATCTGAAACGACAACAATTGAACGACCAATTAGGTGTGGGAACTCAAACGTTCATTTAAGATTTTTACAGTAATGTCAAAATATTGATATAGGAGTTCCATATGAACGGTTGTTCGTAGGAATTTTTAGAGAATCAAATATCTA
>BLSH010465125.1:3170916-3182966 GCA_018402905.1 Glandirana rugosa
ACACGACGGGAAACACCTTCCTCAGGTAGCCAACAGAACCTTCACCGGTATATGGTAGGCCAGAATGCCCCTCAACGATTGGTGAGGCCAGAACAAGTACAGGCGATAGTAGATTGGGTGGCTGACAATGCCTCCAGTTCCTTCACATTGTCTCCCTCCCGGTCCCTTGATGAAAGCTCAGAGTTGGCACCTGAACCCCATGGCCATCTGTCTTTCACCTCAGCCCCTTGTAAATTAGCCAAGCAGTCTGAGCCCCAAGTCCTGCAAGAGACTCTTATGCTTTTTGATGACTCTCCTGGTGTGCTTTCCGTGGGCCATCCACATAGCGTTGCCCCAGAAGTGGAAGACATTGAGTGCACCGATGCCCAACCACTTCTGTTGCAGGATGAGGACATGGAAACACCAGGGCAGCACATTTCTGATGATGATGAAACACAGGTGCCAACTGCTGCAGCTTGCCTCAGTGAGCAGACTGACAAGGAGGGCAGTGGTGAAGGGTGAGTGGAATATGATGTGGAGGATGATGAGGTCCTGGACCCCACATGGAATGAGGGTCATGCGAGTAACGTGTGGAGTTTGGAGGAAGAGGTGGTGGTTGCACAGAGGCACCAGCACAGCAAAAGAGGAAGCAGGTTGCAAAAGCGGAGCGAGCGTCCCCTAGACAGTATGCCTGCTACTATCCACCGCACCCAGGGACCTAGCACACCAAAGGTAGCTCAAAGGCGTTACCCCACGTGGCAGTTCTTCAGACAATGTGCTGACGACAAGACACGAGTGGTTTGCAAGCTGTGCAATGATAGCCTGAGCCGGGGCATAAATGTTCTCAACCTGAGCACAACCACCATGACCAGGCACCTAAATTCAAGGCACAAGCTGCATTGGAATAATTACCTCAAAATCCAAGAAAGGTCTTGCTGCTTCCTCTTCTGCTGCTGCCTCGGCCTCTTCCTCCACCTCTACAGTGACAGCGTCACCTGCCACCCAGCAAACAGACGATATGACAGCAACGCCACCATGTCCGCCACCGTCCCCAAGCATTTCCACATGGTCCCATGGAAGCCTACAGCTGTCCATCTCCCAAACCCTGGAGAGAAAGAGGAAGTACCCCCCTACCCACCCGCGATCCCTGGCCCTGAATGCCAGCATTTCAAAATTCCTGGCCTTTGAAATGCTGTCACTCCGTCTGGTGGACACGGACAGTTTCAAAAACCTGATGGCGGTGGCTGTCCCACAGTACGTGGTACCCAGCCGCCACTACTTTTCCAGGTGAGCCATCCCTTCCCTGCACAAACAAGTCGGGGACAAGATCAAGTGTGCACTGCGCAACGCCATCAGTGGCAAGGTCCACAGAACCACTGATACATGGAGCAGTAAGCACGGGCAGGGACGCTATATCTCGCTTACTGCACACTAGGCAAATGTAGTGGCGGGTGGGCCTGAGCCGGCTAGCCATTTGGCGCATGTCCTTCCACCACTGAGGATTGCCGGGCATTTCTCTTTGCCTCCTGTTGCCTCCTCCTCCTACTGCGCTTCCTCCTCCTCGACCACCCACTGATCCGCTCAGCGTAACACCTTCACCACCAACACCAGCACATCCAGGGGGAAACGACAGCAGGCTGTTTTAAAACTGATATGTTTGGGGGATAAACCCCACACTGCGCACGAGCTGTGGACGGGCATCGAACAACAGACCAGTGAGTGGTTGTTGCCACTGAGCCTCAAGCCCGGCCTGGTGGTGTGCGACAATGGCCGAAATCTCGTAGCGGCTCTGGGCCGAGCCTGTTTGACGTACATCCCTTGCCTGGCGCATGTGCTGAATTTGGTGGTACAGAATTTTCTAAAAAACTACCTGGATATGTCAGAGCTGCTGCATAAAGTGCGGGCCGTCTGTGCACACTTTCTGCGTTCTCACCCTGCTGCTGCTCGCCTGTCTGCGCTGCAGCGGAACTTCGGCCTTCCCGCTCACCGCCTCATATGCGACGTGCCCACAAGGTGGAACTCCACCTTGCACATGCTGGAGAGACTGTGCGAGCAGCAGCAGGCAATAGTGGAGTTTCAGCTGCAGCACACACGGGTCGGTCGCTCTGCAGAACAGCAACACTTCACCACCAACAAGTGGGCCTCCATGCGAGACCTGTGTAGCGTATTGCCGTGTTTTGAGTACTCCACCAACATGGCCAGTGCCGATGATGCTGTTCTCAGCGTTACTTTACCACTTCTATGTCTCCTTGAAAAAACACTTCGGGCCATGATGGAAGAGGATGTGGCACAGGAGGATGAGGAGGAGGAAGAGAGGTCATTTCCACGGTTATCAGGCCAGTCATTAGCAAGTGGCTCGGAGGGTGGGTTCCTGCACCAGCATAGGCCAGGTCAAAAATATTCAAGCCAGGACACAGTTCTGGAGGACGAGGAGGATGAGGAAGATGAGGAGGAGGAGGAGGAATTGCAGCAGGGTGCCACCCAACGCAGCTTGTGGGCATCACTGGAGCGTGGCTGGAGGGATACAGAGGACACAGATGATATACCTCCCACAGAGGACAGCTTGTCTTTGCCTGTGAGCAGCCTGGCACACATGGCCGACTACATGCTGCAGTGCCTGCGCAATGACAGCCGAGTTGCCCACATTGTAACTTCCTCTGATTACTGGGTGGCCACCCTGCTGGATCCCCGTTACAAGGACAACGTGCGGTCCTTAATTCCCTCACTAGAGTGTGAGAGGAAGATGCCCGACTACAAGCGCACACTGGTAGAGGCGCTGCTGGGGGCATTCCCAAATGACACAGGGGGCTCTGCGGAAGCACAAGGTGAAGGTAGAGGAGGAGGAGGAGGAAGAGGCCACCAATGCAGCTGTGCCACCACCAGCACCTTAGAAGGCAGGGTTAGCATGGCTGAAATGTGGCAAAGCTTTGTCAGCAGCCCGCCACAACAAACAGCACAACCAGCTGATAGACAACATCTTAGCAGGAGGCAGCATTTCAGCAACATGGTGCAAGAGTATGTGTGCACACGCCTACACGTACTGACTGATGGGTCTGCCCATTCAACTTCTGGGTCTCCAAATTGGCCACATGGCCTGAGCTTGCCCTTTATGCCTTGGAGGTGCTGGCCTGCCCTGCAGCCAGTGTATTGTCGGAACGTGTGTTTAGCATGGCAGGGGGCGTTATCACAGACAAGCGGAGCCGTTTGTCCACATCCAACGTGGACAAGCGAACCTTTATTAAAATGAATCAGACATTGATCCCACAAGACTTGTCTGTACCTTGTGCAGAATAAACATTTAGACCGGACTCACACAGCCATTCATATACTTGTTTTTTTGAATAGGCCTCAATACAAAAAAAATACCATGTTGGCTACCTCCTCCTACTCCTCTACCATCGCCACTTCCACCTACACTGCCACAGTCACGGCCTAGTCAACCTCTAGGCTCCTACTCCACATCCACCCCCTTCCCATTTTTTTATTTGATTTTAATTTATTTTCCCTATCCCCATTTTTTTGTAGGGCACTTGCCCTACCCTTACCCCCATTTTACTTCCTTTTGCAGCCCTCTAGGGCTTTCCAGGACTTTGTCACTTCCATTTTTGTGCCTAAATATTCGGGTCCCCATTGATTTCAATGGGGTTCGGGGTCCGTGCGATCGTTCGGGTTCTGTCCAGACCCGAACCCGGACTTTGTCCCGAAGTTCGGCCGGACCAGCAGAACCCAAACTTCCAGAGGTTCGCTCAACTCTACTTATATCTGAAGGAATTATTAATATTCTAGCTGGGTTATGATTTGGACATAAAGTGAACCAGTGCTTTATCCCAACAGCTGCTTATAGTATGTTTACCTTGTCTGTATTCCTCACTGTTTTGTTCACTCATTAGCATGTGATGAAGGCTGACAAAACCCAAATCACAACTTAGGGGCAAGGAATCTCTCTTTGACTGCATGCGACAGTGCAGGGTGTTTGAAAAGCCAATTGCCCAGGAACAGAGCTGGCATGTGGGAAGAAGGGCAGTGAGTCACAAACTTCCACTTACCTGCAAGTGCCCAATATGTGTCTTGCCTGCCCTGAGTGAATAGGGCAGCAGGGGAGTGAAGGGGAAGTAAGCAAAACCAGTTGCAGGCTCCAACCTTAAAACCACTTGACCACTGGGCACTTAAACCCCCTTCCTAACCAGCGCAATTTTCAGTTTTCAGTGCTCTCACATTTTGAATGACAATTACTCAGTCATACTACACTGTACCCATATGACATTTTTGGCCTTTTTTCACACAAATAGAGCTTTCTTTTGGTGGTATTTAATCACCACTGGGTTTCTTATTTTTTGCGCTATAAATGAAAAAATACTGCTAATTTTGTAAAAGTTTCTGATATAAAATTTAGCAAATTGGTAATTTTTTTACTGCTACATATCTTTGGTAAAACAAAACAAAAAAAAAAAAACAAATTAGTGGATATTATTTGGTCTTTGTGAAAGTTATAGAGTCTACAAGCTATGGTGCCATTCACTGAATATTGATCACACCCGATGTACTGATGGCCTATCTCATTTCTTGAGACCCTAACAAGCCAGGAAAGAACAAACCCCCCCCCCCCCAAATGACCCCTTTTTGGAAAGTAGACAGTCCAAAGTATTTAGTAAGAGGTGAGTTTTTTGAAGTTGTAATTTTTTCCCACAATTCTTCACAAAATGAAGATTTTTTTCTTTTTTTCCCAAAATTGTCATATTAACAGGTTATTTCTCACACACAGAATATGCATACCACAAATTATACCCCAAAAAACATTCTACTACTCCTCCTGAGTATGGCGATACCTCATGTGTGAGACTTTTACACAACCTGGCCACATACAGAGGCCCAACATGCAGGAAGCACCATCAGTATGAGAGAATGAGTGCGATAACACCAAATTTAACACACTTGCTCCCCATTCATACCTGAGACCTTGTAACACTAACAATTCACATGACACCCAGGAGGGAAAATGCCTAATTGGGCCCAATTGGGACATTTTCACTTAGAGGTGTACTCACTTTTGTTGCCAACAGTTTAGACATTAATGGCTGTGTGTTGAGTTATTTTCAGGGGACAGCAATTTTAAAACTGTTATACAAGCTGTACACTCACTACTTTACATTGTAGCAAAGTGTAATTTCTTCAGTGTTGTCACATGAAAAGATATAATAAACTATTTACAAAAATGTGAGGGGTGCACTCACTTTTGTGAGATACTGTATATATATATATATATATATATATATATATATATATATATATATATATATATATATATTGTCTGGGAGTTCTAAGTGATTTTCCAGCAAAAAATACTGATTTTTTACTTGTAAATAACAAATGTCAGAAAAAGACCTAGTCAGCAAGTGATTATTGTAATCTCAGAAAGAGTCAATGATGTTGAGATCAGGGCTCTATGGGGACCAAACCCTCACTTCTATGATTCCTTTGTCTTCTATACACTGAAGATAGTTCTTATGACATTGGCTGTGTGTTTGGGGTCATTGTCCTGTGCAAAATATATTTGGAGCCAATCGCATGCCTCCCTGATGGTATGGCATGATGGCTAAGTATCTGCTTATATTTCTCAGGCAGTATTTGCTCCTCAGTGTGTACAGCTTCATGCTCCCTCACTCACATACAGATGGGTTAACACCTTCATGACCAAAGTCTCTCTAGTCAGGGTTTGGAGGTTCTTTCTCACCTAAATGTAACCTGAACCTCAAAATGCTGGATCCCTAATGAGGACTTGCCAATCCAGAGAGTACTGCAAATCAGTCCTCTTCTCTCCAGACAGATTACCCAAAACCTCTCACTCACAATGTCTTCATATTGTCTGCCTTAAAGGGACCACAACACAAAGAGTGGGGTATACATAAACTTTATATATATCGCATGGGATGGAGCCATCCTGACCATAGCAGAAAACTTTAGGATTTGCTCATTACTTTAAAGTGTTACTAAACTAAGGACCCTGCATTCACTATATCTGGCCTTCCACAGTACACAATACATGCAATTATTTTAGTAAATATAAACTGCTAAATATCCTTTCTCCTCATCAGTATATAGCAGTCTTTTGACTCTTATCAGTGTCCAGCCAAGCACTGGTTAAAGCTTGTAGGAGGAGTTTTTATTGTCATCTGACTGACCTATGAGGCTGCATGACTCCTTACCCTCTGTCTGGACAGTACTGATTGGCTCTGTTCTGATCACATGCACCCTCCCAAACAAAAACAAAATTCTCTAGCAATACACACCAAACTGAGCATGTGCAGAGTGTCTTAAAGGCTCTGTACTATCAGGAGATGGATTGCGGACAGTAAAAGGGGAGGATCAGAGAAGATAGGATGAAGCAGCCTTTTTACACAATGCAGAGGATTAACCTCTTAGGCTCCACAGTGAGTATAACATGCATTCTTTACTGCATATACAGACTGATTTTACTGTTGAGAGGTTTAGTAACACTTTAAACACTGATGATACATTTTAACAGGAGATTCATGCTTAATTAACCGCAAACACAAATGGATGGGGGAACACATTCTCCCAAATAAATTTGGGCCAAACACCCCTCAATTTGGCTCGTGCCAGAACTCTTGAACATCGCAAAAGTTCAGATCTGAACTCCGAACCCTATTAAAGTCCATGGGACCCGAACCTGAAAAAAGAAAAGTGCCCATTTTGAAGGCTTATATGCAAATTATTGGCCATAAAAAGAGTATGGGGGCCCAGGTACTGCCCCGAGGGACATGTATCAATGCAAAAAAAGTTTTAAAAAAGATAGTGAGTGGGGATATCTGAATTATGGGTGCAGTTACAGACATCATTCAGATTACTTATTTTACAACCGGCGATTCTCTTCACCGTAAGAGCAATGATAGCGGCTGTTCAACCTCTTGATCGTTCTTACAGGCGGTGGGAGGGGATGCCAACTCCTGCCACCTTCTGGTGCTTCTACCGGCTTACCTGTGTGATCCCTGAGCCAGAGAAGGAATCTAATGGCGCCAGATGTTGACCATAGAGATTTCTGGTAGGCCAGATGGTCCCTGAAGTCTTTATGATCATCCGGAGGCCGGGTGCGATGTTATGACATCACGCCAGGCCTCTGCATTTGATTGTTCTATTTTTTTTTCAGGCTTCCCAGCCTTACAGACCCCAGATCTTGCTGTAAAGAGGACCTGTCATGCCCTATTCCTATTGCCAGGGATGTTTACATTCCTTGTAATAGGAATAAAAGTGATAAAAAATTTTTTAAAAATAAAGCATCAAAATATAAAAATAAAAGTAAAAATAAACAATAAAAATATAAATAAATTAAAGTGCCCCTGTTCCCATGTGCTCGCTCGCAGAAGCGAATGCATATGTAGGTTGCCCCTGCATATGTAAACAGCGTTCAAATCACACATGTGAGGTATCACCACAAACCTTAAAGTGAGAGAAATAATTCTAGCACAAGACCTCCTCTGTAACTTTAAACATGTAACCTATAAACATTTTTAAAGCATTGCCTATGGGAATTTTTAAGTACCGATGTTTGGCGCCATTCCAAGAGTGTGCACAATTTTAAAGCATGACATGTTAGGTACCTATTTACTTGGTGTAACATCATCTTTCACATCATGCAAAAAAATTGGGCTAACCTTACTGTTTTGTTTTTTTCTAATGCATGAATCTGTTTTTTGTTCCAAAAAAAGGTGTTTGCAAAATTGCTGCGCAAATAGATAAAAAGTGAGATAAAAAGTTGCAATATCCACCATTTTATTCCCTATGGTCTCTGCTAAAAAAAAACATATATAATGTTTGGAGGTTCTGAGTAATTTTCTAGCAAAAAAATCATCATTTTTGTGAAACAAAAAAAATAAAAAATGCATTTAAATATAGTGCCTGTGAGGTCCCCCTTAGTCTGCCTGTAAAGTGGGGCATCTGTACCATGTACAGAACCTGCTGACATTTATTTAAAAAAATTACATTTGAATTTATTTTTCCTGCAAGCTTTCTTTATTTTGTAAACAATGGCTTGGGGGGCCAGTCTGTATGATGAGGCCACATTCTAGTGCACTCGGAACAAGATTAGAGATTTTTTGGATAAATAATGGCGTCTGTTTGGCAGACTTTGGATGGAAATAACAGTACTCTCAGGCCAAGATTAACAATTTTTTTTAATATAAAGTCTGGTGTCTTTTTCGCATACTTTGGATAGAAGTAACAGGTGCAGAAAAATTGGGCCTTGGGTGTTGGTGGTGCCTTCTTATCATAACCCTTCATAGTTATCCTTGGCAAACACAGGACTGGATTATGCTCTTTAAAAAATATCACACAGGTGCGGAAAAATTGGGCCTTGGGTGTTGGTGGTGCTTTCACCCTGTAACTCCTCACAGTTACTCTTGGAGGGCTCAGGACTGACACTGTGTTCAAATAATTCAGCTGCATGCATGATGATGGGGCTATGGCAGGAGTAGCTGTGGACAAGGAGGCAGAATAGGCCACCCTGGCAGCTGTGATGGACTGCAAACTAGTGTCAGCTTGGGTGATAAAGGATGAGGATGAGGATGGTTTAGTAAGCCAGTCCACCACCTCCTCTGCAAGCTGTGGCTTAATAGCATGGGCAACATCACTAAACAGAGAAAAATGTGCCCTGCTGAGTGCGGACCACGTCCACCTTTGCCTGTGGGCACAGGCAATGCTGGCCCCCTCATAGTGGCATGGGAATGTCTGTCTTTCCTGGTTGGCCTCCCAGACATGATGGGGGACTTATTAACCAAATTTAATAGATACTGGGAAATGTGTACTTGGATGCACTTTATTCAATGGAAAGTGGTATTTGGTGCACTTTAAATTGAGGACTGCCACTTACAGAAATGTAAAAACTATAAAAGAAAAAGAATGTGGGAACAACATCATCGCAGTCAGAAAAACTGCAGCTGGAAATGTAAAAAATACCCAATTTGGCACGGGCCAAAAAAAGCCCAAAAAAACAAAAGAAAAACAAAAATGTAGCAACCAAAAAAGGGAGCATACAGCACTAAATGTTATGTATTGCTGTGTTAAACACTGCACTACACTAACACACTACATTGACACTACACTATACTCTCACTATACTCACACAGAGAGCAGAAAAAAAGTAAGTGGAACTTTTTTGGTGCTAACAAATCCACCCTCAAGAAAAATTATACAGAAACATAAAATCATAGGTATTTATTACATAATCATATTAAAAAAGTTGGGGTAAAACCCCCCTGATAAAAACATTCCCATTAACGAAACAACAATACAGCAACCCCATGTACCTTCCCTTGATTTGAGTACTAATTGACATGTATATATGCCAAACAACATATGCAAGTTAGATGAGCCGAAGGTAAAAACCAAAGGAAGGTGCTAAGTCCCAGCCTGTTTTGCAGAATGAGCTTCTTTAGGGGTTGAAGGAGTGCAGACAGAAGAAATGTCAATGCAGGTCCCCAAATAAGGGGGTGTTTCAATACACTAGCGGAGACCCCCCAGGAGTGACTGCTGAGAAGGCTAGTGATGAGAAAGGTGGGAAATAACAGGCAACCACCAACTAAGGAGCATGGAGGCAGCATACGGGGGGAAACATAGACCATCCTTCCCACATACTGGTGATCTTGCACAGATCTTGATGAAAAATCTTGAAAGATAGAATAAATCAAGGGGCAGTCTTCTCATGCACAACCAAGTCTCACTGATCTTAACAAACAGCTGAAGGTGTATATGGTCCTTTGTTGGAATTTAAGTTAGAGGAACCTGGTGTTATATGTAGAGTTGAGCGAACACCAGGATGTTTGGGTTCGGTGGGTTCGGCCAAACTTCGGAAAAAAGTCTGGGTTCGGTACCGGACATCATTTCCGTTTTGGTTGGAACGCACGCTGAGAGCGGCGTTCATACACTGTTGTTACAAGGTGGATTTTAAAGTCTTTTCTTGTGATTATTATCTTATCTTTGCGCAATAAAATTTGTTAAATAGTACTTCACTATTTTGGATTCCCTTCTCTTATTCCACAACATATGGGATGCTTGCCGGTGATTACGTGAGACTTATCACCCCGGAGGTGTTTAGCCAACCGTTATCTGATCGCATACAGCGATGCCTGATCCCCAGACTGAAAAGCTGGGGGTCATGGTGTTGTGGTGAGTAGGATTCCTTAGGGGTTTCTCCCACACGTGTGAAGGACTTTGGCACTTTGAAGAATTTCTCCAACACAGTGCACTTTTTTCACTTTTTTATGGACTGTTATAACAACTGTATCACTATGTATGTTTAAATCCTTTAGCACTTTATTTAAAGTTAGATGGACTGATTCCATCTGATATTACGTTTTTTGTATATTTTTTAATAGATTTATGAGATGTGCTAGCGCTATAAAATTCTTCTTAAAAAAGTGGTGAAAAATGCCTCATAATCTTGCCAGAAAGGCTGTTATATCCTAACTTTTTGTAGTGGATTGACAACTATTGTATAACTAAGAATACTCAGCATGTAAATATGTGAGATTCTAGCTGAAAAAGTTTGAGCTTCTTTTTTTTTTTCCTTTATTTTAAAGTTTTCATAAAATACAGCAAGTTACAAACCATAAGAGGAGAAATAGAATTCAGTATCATCACTGAGGAGTAAACAAAACAGCAACGTGTTTAAAGTTCAGTGCAATGGAAATCAGCACATAAAACAATTACAAATGTTTACTTTTATAAGATTTGTCCAGTTTTTCAGATGGGGAGTAGATGGGCAATGGGCGGGAGGGCAGCATGGGGGATGGGGGGGGATCTGATAAGATGGTGTTAGGAATCATGAAGGTGGGGTATTAGGATCTGAGTAAGTAAGTATCTGGGAAGGTGTGGAGATTATTAGAGGGATAGGTAGAAGGAAAAATGGGGAAGGGCACTGGAGGCAGTGGGGTGTCTCTCAGGTGGTAGTCAGATGCTTAACTTTCTTCTGCCAAGAAATACAGTAAAAACAGGTCATTCTGTATATGTCATGTTTATTTTTGGAAGGTAAAATCAGTCGTTCCATTTGCCTGATATCTTACGCCCTGCATATCTATAAAGATATAGCGGAAGGTTATAATCTTTCCAATTCAAGAAAATGCAGGACTTGGTTACATTCAGGAGGTGGCAAATGGAGTTCTTGTATGTTTTTGTGGGGATGGTAGAGTGTTGCAGCAGTGAAAAGGTCATCCAGAATGGTGAAGTATGTAAATTTCTGAGAAATTTCCCGGACCTTAGTTCAATAGCGCTTCAGTTTTAGGCATGACCAAAATATATAGAGGATTGAGCCTTCGTTGGTACAGCACCAGCAAATGTCAGTGACATAAGGGTAGAATTTCTGAAGGATCATCACAGTTCTGTATCATCAAGACAGCCTTTTGTAATTAGTTTCCTGTAGTCTAGTGCTAATATCCCTGGAAGATCGAAATTCTTTAACCCACAGGTGGCAGGAGGAGACAATAAGTATATATTTTCTGATCTGTTAAGGATTGGCATGTGTATGTGCACTGGCGGAATGATCACAGTTGCAGCGGTCACGGCTGTGACTGGGCCCTGGAGCTCCGCTACTACAGGGGGGCCTGCCACCCACCTGTGTGAGGGGCCCCCGCCTGCCCGTCGGTCAGTGTGAGGGGCCCCTGCCAGTGGCACTGTGACAGGGCAGGGAAAGAGAGAGAGGAGTGAGCTCACTGAGCTGTGAACGTGTGGGGGCGTGGAACTTACCGCTATCCGGGTGACAAAGCCAGGATGAATAAAACTCTCTCTCTCCTCCTGTAAAGCGGGGGAGAGAGAGACACACAGAGAGACAGGCAGTATTAGGACGGGACTTGCTGGAGTTAACTTTGTAAGTTAACCAGCAGGCGATCCTAGCAACCAATCATTGGCTTGTTGATATGAAAGATGAACTCCAGCAGTTCCCGCCTTCTGATTTCTGTATCTCCCCCTCTGCATAAAGTAGAAAGGGGCAGAGATGGGGGGTCTGTAAATAAATGGAGGGGGTCCAGAGCTGTGAGGGAGGTCAATAGCTGGGGGGGCTGTGT
>BLSH010465125.1:3189759-3202505 GCA_018402905.1 Glandirana rugosa
TATATTGTAACACAGTCCCTTATAATTATATGTCTAAAGACCACCCTTCTCTATTTTCTGTGATAATGATAAAAAATTCATTGATGCTACGTAGATTATATACCGAGTTAGATCACAAACACATCCTTGTATCATTGACATTTGAAAAAAAAAAATCCATACTAACGAAGTTTCTCTTTTCGTAATCACGTAAACAATTTTTTTCGAATCTGTAATTAAAAGTAATTCTCCGGTTATTGGCGTTGTCGTTACTTTGATTAAGGGACTTTATTCTCCAGTGTACAACTAAAAAAACAACAACAACACACATTTCATGTCGATTTAGTTAACGTTCTGTCTCTGGAGAGTATGAAAAAGGTTAACATATCATTAGTCTTGCAATTGATTTAGCTGTACTTTACACACAACAACAACAAAAAAATCAACATGTGACCTCTTATTTCAGGGAATTAGTTTCATTGCTGTTGCGGTTATTGGCCTCTTAATGAAAATTAATGTCTAAGCTTTTTTTAACAAATGCACTAATGCTTTTCTCTTTGAAGCAATCATACCTAAAAAAAAAAAGTTTACAGTTACTATGTTCCTACACAAACACTAGATTGAGCCATATATTAGATGCATCGTAGTTACTTAAAAAATAGTAATAGTGTCTTTTATCTCTTCCCACCAGAAATCTGTATATTAATATTCCCTGACACAATGTTATATGACAAGGATTTATTAATATACATTATCCCCTTTGAGAACCAGCAGTTGTCCATGATCATGTGATCTTATTTCAGTTTTGACATGTAGGCTGGAGGCTCCATTGTCCAAAATTAAAGCCTGCAGCCTGCAATGTTCATTTACAGTGCCATGCATTTAATAGTTCAACTGCAGGAAAAAATAATAACTTATTTAAAAAATTAAAATGAATGTAAAAAAAAATATTTACATGTCAGTGACATGTCATATAATAAAATGGAGCATTTTTTAAAATTAAAACAGTGTACCAAAGCATATCCTTATATGACCTGATAAATATGTATACAATTGATTTGGGTGTGTAATTAATTCATACAGTTTTCTAGGGTAACTGACACTGTCTGATGCTGCTAAATTTAGCCCGGGCATCTAGGCATCAATGGCCTCTGATTGTACAAGGGATAATGTCCTTTTTAAGACAATTATTACGAAGCAGCTGAAAGTGGATATGCAGTTTTATAAATCAGACCACAGTATTTGGTGTCTTATATTTATATTATATGTGGTGCAACTGCATCCCTTTTGTAGCATGTGTGTTATCACTAAGGGATTGAGTTACTAAGAAGTACTTTTTGCATACTAGAGTTTTTAAAATTTTGTAATATAACAGCAGTCAGAAAAATGCCCATTGACCTCAAATAACCAAAAAAGAGGTCAGTGGTTTCATGAAGGTGTGCGCAAGATAAAATTCATGTATAGTCGATGCAAAGTAATGCAAAGCACAGCAGTAAAAGCACACTCAGAAGCCAGATGGTATCTCTAATGTGTGTTTGTAGTCTTGCTTATCTGCGTAGTTTTTTATACAACCACTATTTAATTGAAATTAATATATATGTATAATTGAAGAACTGTATCTGTCAAATAGTCTTAAAAGCAATACTTAAATCTGAACTCCTGGCAAATCTAAAAAATAACTAATCAAGCTAAAATATTTTAAATGTGACTTTGTATGGTTCAGGAGGAAGAAGCTGCATGCATTCTTCCCCTCCATGTCCTGGCCATCCATGCTGCATGCCTGTATTGGGTCTGGTAAAGATACTGGGGGGGACCTCCCCCCATGTTTTGCCCTAGGCCACTATATAGCCATAGCAACCCTTAACCACTCGATAAGGTTGTGCATTTCGAGGGGGACCCCACAGCATTTTTTTATTTTAAAAAAGCAAACACTGTTTAAAAAATGTGTACTTTAAGAGAAAATTATGTAGGTGGCCCCTCTTAAAATGCATACTAGACTGTATGGTATGGATTTGGGGGGTGGGGGGATTCTGGCAAAAAAAATGCCCTACTGTGCCCCCCCCATTTTCCATACAAGACCCTTATCCAGGTATGCAGCCTGACTGCCCAACAAAGGGAGAAGCAGTAAGCATGCTTTATGTAAAAGTATACACAGGGGACTTATCAGAATCTGGAAGCCCTTCTAAAAAAAGTGGGCCTTGGATATCCTAAATTAATGATTGGGGTACATATTCCATTTTTAAAAAAAATTGTGATTGCGCTAATAGTGTCTATAAAGCTGCAACAAAACTATGTGATAATAACACAGTATGGAACATAAATAATAAATAAGTTGCGCTAATTAATTAAAAATACTTGCTGTGAAAAGATCACCAACAAGGGACTCCAAGATAATAGCCGTGACCAGGCAGGGAGCCAGGAGGCCAACAGTATCAGTGTATCTCCCTATAACACCTAGGGTGTGCATGTCCTCGCTGGTGGTCCGGCTGTCTCCAGGAACCACTCATATACAGTTATCTGGACTTTATTTAAGACTATTCAAATCTGGACTTTTTGCACCTTTTTCTTTTTTGCACTTTACACGTTAGAATTAGTTTCCTCATGTCCACACTGTTGATGTAATATTTTTCACAGCAAGTATTTTTAATTAATTAGCGCAACATATTACATTTTATTACTAAAAACAAATAGTAACAAAGCATCCACACCCTAGAAAAAAACTTTATTAAAAATACAACAAAAAAAAAAACATCAATCACATTGTCCAGCCATGTAGAGCCAACACCAGTCACTGCCCCAACAACATGAGTCCTGTGGCTATTGACAATGCTGAGTGATGTCATTGACCATATATAGTCATGCTATACTACATAATTATATTGGTTTAAAGACACCAGTCTATCAAATTCAACCTGAGTGTACATGTGTGTGTGTGTGTGTGTGTGTGTGTGTTTATGTGACTGCCATATTCCATATCCCTGTGCAGTGCATTCACTAACACATGTGAACTTTTGTATTTACCTACACTCTCCATTGGTACCACCAACTGTTGAGGGGAGTTTCTTACCTCTAAAAGTAAAGAATCCCTTACACAGTTTAGGATTGAACCTCTTGTCCAACTTAATTGTGTGGCTGCATGTTTTCTTTAGACACCTTAGGTATGGGTATACCTTAGGTATAGTTTTCCCCAATGATAGAGTAACCATTCAAAGATTTTATATTACAGTCATATCCCTCTGAAGCATCTATTCTCCAGGGAGAATATGTTTAATGTTTATAATTGTTCCTCATAGCTGAGGTCCTCCAGCTCCCTTATAAGCTTTGTTTCCTTTCTCTGGATTCTCTCCAGTTCAAGCACACCTTCCCAATGATTTGTGACCAAATCTAGACCCTATACTCAAGATTAGGCTGAACCAGAGTTTTGTAAAGTGGTAGATTTATAGTTTTATTACTTCAGTAAATACCATGGTTTAATGCACCCTGGTAATTTTGCAGCCTTGCTTGCAGTAGCTTGCAATTGCAGCTCTGCTGAGTTTACCAGTATGTACTAGGACCTCAATATCCTTTTCATCTAGGATTCCCCTAATAGTTCTCACCCTAGCAAGTAATGTTTATGCATATTTTTGGCTCCCAAATGTATTTTTCAGTATTAAATATATCTGACATCTAGTTGCCCACTTGTCTATTTTAACAAGGTCTTTCTGTTGCTATATACTGCTTGCAAGCTATTGTCCTGTTTAGCTTTGCATCATCAGCAAATACTTAGGTTGGACTATGTATTCCAACCTCTATATCGTTTATGAACAAGTTAAGCAGAGTTGGTCCCAGGACATAGTCCTGGGGCACACTGCTCACAATTCTAGACCAGTGTTTCTCAACTCCAGTCCTGAAGGTGCCCCAGCAGGTCATGTTTTCAGGATTTCCTTCAGATGAAATGGCTGTGGTAATTACTAAGGCAGTGAAACTGATCAAATCACCTGTGCAAAATAATGGAAAGCCTGAAAACATGACCTGTTGGGGTACCTTGAGGACTGGAGTTGAGAAACACTGTTCTAGACCATTCAGAAAATATGTAATTATTCACCACCCTCTTGATATTTTCCTATAACCAATTTTCTACTCATGTACCTATGGTCTCATCAATGCCAAAATAATGTAAATTGTAAAATAAGCATTTATGGGGCATCAAATGCCTTAGTGAAATCTAGGTACACTACATCCACAGGCCTCCATCTATCAGAGGCGTAACTAGAAACTTCAGGGCCCCGGTGCAAGAAATTATGAAGGCCAGGGCCCTTCCCTCTTCCCACTGATCCTGGGCCCTTTACTCCCATCCTGGGTCCCTTTATTACGGTCCCACTGAATAAATGAACAGTTGTGTACCGAGCCTCCCATTCATTGAGAAACGGAAGTATAGTAAAAACAGTTTACTATGCTTCAGTTATGAGTGAACCAATTGGTACCAATCACTGAGTCTGTCCATTCAGAAAAGGAAGGAGCTGGTAAATGACAAATTTACCAACCCGTTCTCATCTCTCCATCAGGACACATCTTCTACAGCAGCTGGCAGGAGAGAGGAGGGGGGAAGACAGCAGCTCTGTGGGGGGGACCAGGGAAGCACAAAAGGACCCTGGGAAAAGGGGGGGGGGCGTGGCTAGCCGGCGCTGAAGATGGACGCCTGAAACAGAGCTCTACAGCCTGAGGAGAGCACTTCACAGCACACAGACAGCCCAGGTCTGTATAAACCGACAGAAACTGCTGACACACTACCTGGGGACACAAGGCACCCTGTCCCGCAAGAGGGTGACCGAACGGCAGCCTACAAAGCTGACGGCCTTCTTCTTCAAGCCGGCGGGGAAGGAGGGAGATGGCCATGATGGCGCCGGAAACCTCCGTTGCAACGAACGCTCGGATCGCCGCGAGGCATACACAGACCTCCCAGACGAGGATCCAGGAGACACAGATACCTTAGCCCTCCACTCACCGCCTACACAAGAGGACTTAGGGGAGGAAAATAACACAGGCAGCCCTGCTAAAGCCCGCATGAGACTGGATGCCCTGCAATCTCCGCTACAAACATCCAGACCGCCACTTGAGTCCCAGGCTTCCAGTCCCTTACTAACCCACCAGGCCTTAACTAATCCAATGGCGAATTTCCCAACCACAGGCCAACCAGTGATCGACACCACTCTTAAAGAGATGCTGGTATCCCTCCAGACTTCCCTAATGACAGACCTGGCATCTCTCTTCACTAAAATGTCGACGGACAT
The DNA here is from genome assembly GCA_018402905.1 of Glandirana rugosa. Taxonomy (NCBI): domain Eukaryota; kingdom Metazoa; phylum Chordata; class Amphibia; order Anura; family Ranidae; genus Glandirana; species Glandirana rugosa. Next base: position 3,195,009 of record BLSH010465125.1, read on the forward strand.
CCGCAACATGGATGGCAGAGTGACGCATATCGAACAAAGCATGGAGACATGCTCTGCCACAGTCAACGCCATAATTGACACATATGAAGAAGTCAGGGAGGAACAGGAGTGGGTGCGAGCCAAAATCGCAGATTTAGAGGATAGGTCCCGTAGGAATAATGTTAAGCTAAGGGGAGTCCCCGAATCAATATTGCCCGCAGACCTCCCCAACTACGCCAAAGAACTGATGCGCACCCTTATACCGGAGGCGTCCCCCCGCGACATCATTATTGACAGGATCCACAGGATCGCCAAGCCCTCACACCTGGCAGCATCAATCCCCAGAGATGTGCTCATGAGAGTTCACTTTTTCCACATCAAGGAAAAGCTGTTACTCAATGCCAGGAAGATCAACTCGCTGCCCCCACCGTACGCAAATCTCCAACTTCTCCCTGATCTCTCCAAATATACCCTTCAACTACGGAGGTACCTCAACCCCATAACTAAGGGTCTGAACAATCACAAGATTCAATATAAATGGAGATACCCGGCAACCCTCATCATCACCAGGAATGGAACATCTCATGTAATTAACAACCTATCCTCTGGGCTCCAACTCCTACACACCTGGGGCATCATCATCACACCACCTGACGACACAGCTCCCTCACCTCCTCCTCGAACCCTGCGACAACGACACCAACCACCACAACGTCAGCTGGACAAGAATACACATAACTTCAGCACTTGAAAAAAGTGACACCTGGGCCTTAAAAAAGGGGAGAACCCGAGCGACTGGGGACTCACTTTGCCCCTAGACCTCGTGTCTCTCCGAGACCGACAAGACCTCACATGAAGCTCTCCCTGGCTGCAGATCCTGCATCTACAAATCTTCTCTGCTATAGACTGATTACCCCCAAACCGTTCGGTAATTCAGCCGAGTTAAGTTCTTGTTTTGTTCTCTTTTTCCTTTTTTTTTCTTCTTTTTATCAACAGAACTTACAGCAAAATACAAGCTAACATAGCTGTTGAAAGTACAGCACAAATCATATCCAGCGGATCGAATCTCAGCTAGCCAACGTATCCTTGTACAACCTGTATATAGAGTTAACAGAATATATCAACAGCCATTCTCCAGGAATCCAGTCTTCCCTTCAACTCCACCGCCAGTCATACAACCCGATCCCATAACTGCGGTCATCAACCCTTCACCACCTAACTGTGAGTCTACTCATTCATTTTTATCACCCACAACCAATACACAATGTCCATCAACATACTATCCCTTAATGTGAACGGGCTCAATCACCCGGTTAAGAGACACTCACTGTGGAAAATGGCTCAAAAGCTTCATAGTGACATAGTATGTGTACAAGAGACTCATTTCTCCAAAAACGCTACTCCCTACTGTTCAAATAGCAACTTCCCTCACATCTTTAAAGCCTCATACACCAACAAGACCAGAGGAGTACTTATTGCCGTGAAGAACACAATAGACTTCCACCTCAAGCAAGAAATATCCGACGAGAACGGAAGATTCTTAATATTAACCTGCACCATAAACAAAACTGACTATACCCTCCTAAACATTTACGCACCCAATGAACGCCAACTGTCATTCATCCGCAGAACTATCCGACTGGCCCAAAAGGTCCAACAAGGGCACCTAATAGTATGCGGAGACTTCAACCTGCCTCCTGATGCAACACTGGACTCTTCGACGCTCTCTAGAAGGAAAGAGTCTCCATTGAAAAACTTTTTGGTAACACAAGATTTATATGACGTGTGGAGATGCCAACACGGGTCAGAGAGAGACTTCACGCATTTCTCTCCACGTCATAACTCTTACTCTAGGATCGACTTGATCCTCACAGACAAGTGGATCCTACAGCACATTGACGCTTCTGTAATCCATACCGCGACCTGGTCCGACCACGCCCCTGTTACAATTTCCATCTTAAACGCTCCCAACAAACAAAACACCTATTTGTGGAGAGCCAACAATCACATACTACAACATCCAGAATACAACCCCACAATCTCCTCACAAATTAACGAATACTTTGAATTTAACCGGGGATCGGTGTCGGATCCGGTCGTGGTGTGGAATGCGCACAAAGCATTTATGCGTGGTGTATTGTTGAAATTGTCTTCCCAACATAAAAAGTCAAGTCCATTCCCTTAGGGAAATCACCAGGACCTGACGGATACACAGGCGAATACTTCAAACACTTTGCACACATCCTCACCCCACACCTAGTTAAAGTCTTCAACAAAGCGGCTTCTGAAGCTAACTTCCCCAGTGAATCACTAAACGCACTGATCGTCACTCTTCCCAAACCAGGCAAAGAACCAACTACCCCCCAAAATTTCCGCCCAATATCCCTCTTAAACGTTGACTTAAAAATTTATGCCAAGACCATAGCCACACGCCTCTTAAATATAATGCCCAACCTTATTCATAAAGATCAAACCGGATTTACAAAAGGCAGGCAGGCAGCTGATGCGACGAGAAAAATGATAAACGTAATACACCGGGTGGAGATGACAGGAACGCCTTCTCTGCTCCTCTCTCTGGATGCAGAGAAGGCGTTCGATAGAGTCCACTGGAACTACATGCATAATGTTCTTACCAAATTTGGTTTCAGAGATCATATACTCAGAGCAATTATGGCCCTATACTCAAACCCAATGGCACAAGTCCTCGCAGCCGATACACTCTCAAAATCATTCCCCATCACAAATGGGACAAGACAGGGTTGCCCCCTTTCCCCTCTTATCTTTAATCTCATAATGGAACCCCTAGCAGAACATATAAGGAATACCCCACACATCACAGGCATCCAAATAGGAAACACACAACACAAAATTAGTCTGTTCGCAGACGACATCATTCTCATGCTCACCAACCCGACCTCCTCCCTATCGGAAACAATAAAAGTTCTGACCCGGTTCAGCAAAATATCATATTACAAACTGAACACTACCAAATCTCACATCTTAGACATAAAACTAGATGCCACTTCCAAGTTGTGGCTCCAACAGCAATTCCCATTTACCTGGATGGACAATAAAATAGCATACCTAGGCATACACTTAACTAAATCTACCTCCTCCCTTTATGCAGCCAACTTCAAACCTCTCCTCTCCAAATTGAAAGAAGAATCCCAACTCCTAACCAAACATGAACTTACGTGGACAGGCAGACTAGCAGCATTTAAAATGTTCCACCTGCCCCAAATATTGTACTACTTTAGAACCCTACCTATCCCTATCCCATCAGCATTTTTCAGAGAGCTACAAACAATATACAACAAATGTATATGGAAGAACAGAAAACCCAGATGCGCCCACGTCCAACTACTAAAACACAAACTAGCAGGAGGATCAGGGTCAATAGACTTTAAAGACTATTACTTAGCATCTCTTCTAGCCCAACTCCCAGAGTGGCTCCATCACACCCCGCTAACGCAGTGGAGTGTTATGGAACACTCGGCACTACACAAATCCACCCTTAAAAACTGGCTGATGAGCACACCCTTAGGGTCCAACGTGCACAAAACTCTCCCTCCAACTATGAAAGCAACGGCTTATGCTTGGATCCAACTGACCCGGTCAGAAGTAACTACACCCCTTCAATATGTTCCACACATCCCGTTGGAAGCCCTGCAGTTTGTAACACCTGATCTTTCCACACAAACATGGACCAAGAAAGGGATAACATCCTTTCAGAACCTGATGACCCAAAACCAGATTAAACCTTTCACCCAACTCCAGAAAGAATTTGACCTGCCAGGTACAGAACTATTCACATACCACAGGGTGAAACACTGCATTGAATCAATCCCTAAACCTCTTTATACCATACCACCAAAAGCCTGGGAAATTCTCACAGACCCATTGCAAAAAAAGAAAATTATCTCTTCTTTCTACAACATACTTCATGACAAGACCACATTTACCAAAGCCAAACCACACCTACGTTGGGAGGCAGACATAGGATCAACATTCTCAGACACTCAATGGGAAAAAGCATTGCAAACAATTTACAAATCGACCAAATGTGCATCCCTATGGGAACTTACACAAAAAATAACACTTCGTTGGTATCTAACCCCCTCAAAATTAGCTTCATTTAGCCATCAACAAAGCGATACCTGTTGGAGATGCAATTCGGCCAAAGGGGATCTACTCCATATACTTTGGTCCTGCACTAAAATCCGCAGGTTTTGGACCAGCATATTCGAAATTTTAAAAGACATATCAAAACACCATCCCCCACAATCTCCAGCTCTCGCACTTTTGAACATATTTATTGACTCCATACCATCCCTATACAGACATGTGACAACACACATACTCCTAGCCTCGAGACTCACCTTGACATCACTATGGAAATCCACCCAAACCCCCACAATTAAGCAAACTCTGGAATTGGTCAGCCTACACCACACTTACGAAACCATAATGGCAGCAAGCCAGAACCGACTCCACAAATCACAAAAAGACTGGAAACCCTGGACTACGTGGCCAAACATGGAGAAATATCTCTAATTCTGTTCTCTACTCATGATCTCTGTTTCCTTTCCCCCCGGATACAAAGGTGATCCCACATGGGGTATCCGGGAGGAGAGGAAACTCATCCATAACCACCATAATACACCAAACACCTATTGGAAACTCGTGTACATTGACCTGTGAAACAGGGAATCTGGAAATGTATATAAGCGCTGGACACCCCTCTTCCTTCACTCCTAGAGGATGTTAAACTGAGACACTTATATACTCAGTGTCTTCAACAGCCCACAAAAGTTTTCTCTTTGATATGTTTTATTCCACTTATTCACACCAATGTTACCTTGTATGTATATATACACTTACTGCATCCGAAAGCTATGCAGCAGACAATGACTGAATTGTCTCTTCCTGTAACTATATACAAAAGTTTTCTCTTCGACTTGATTTTTTTTTTTTTTTTTTTTTTTTTTTTTTTTTTTTTATTTTACACTTATTCACACCAATGTTACCTTGTATTCATATATGCATCTATTGTAACCGAAACATATACAGCAGACAATGACTGAATTGTCTCTTACTGTATCTAAACTTATACCAATAAAAATCTTAATGTGAAAAAAAAAAAAAAAAGGACCCTGGGAAAAGCAGAAGACAAGTAAACTGGATAGGAGGGGCAGCGGGGCAGCATATAGAGGAACCAATCTCCTCCATTAGGAGGAAAATGTAGGCGATTGGTTCCTCTAAATGCCACCCCAGCCATCCCTCCATATTACAGTTTACCTCCTTTGTCAGGGATTACATATTTGGTCACTGATGTCACCCAGGTTCCCATCAACATGGAGACAAGGTGCCTTGCATGTGGCCTTATATGGTTCAGGATGAGGCCTACACACTAACTGCCCCTCCCTTTTCTTGGCCAGCCAATCTGCATGTCTAGAGTCTAGGGTCTAGTATGGATATTTTTCAGGTATGCTGTTTTTCTTTTTTTTTGCTGGGGTCCCCATGAAAATCTATACAATACATGTATCAAGAATAAAGATCTTGTAATGGCTTATGGGGGGACCTTTCATAAAAGGACAGCACACAATTTATGTAAACAATTTGTACTGTCTATACAGGAGACAAGGGTCTGGTATGGATATATATATATATTTTAGATTTCACTTTTATGGAAATACATCTCAATGCACATATTTCAATAATCATTTACGAATCACAATCTATAAAAACAACATAGATGGGATCATTGCTAACTCCTAGATGGTGTGACCTGTGTGGTATGCTTAAATTAGTATTAGTGGGAAATATGTGATTGTGAATGTAATTCACTGATTTATGAACTAAAAATCATTTTTGTGTTCCTATTTTTTAACCACTTCTCTTTAGGTGGACGTCTATTGATGTCCTGCCTTTGAGAAGTGATATCTGAATGGTGCCTGCAGCATTCAGATATTGTTTTTTTCTGCAGGCGATTCTGTTTCAGATAAAAGTAGTCTTAGTGGCAGAATCGCCACAAGATCACTTTTATCAGCGGCGGGTGAGGTGCCCCCGCTCCCGCCGCTTTTCCATCATCTCCGCCGCTTACTGGACCCGCCGGCAGCGGCGGAGATGATCGGATCTGTCCCCCCCAGTGTCCGTGAGCCGAGTGAGCGGCTGAAGCCACTCACTCGGCTCCATAGTATGGCAGGGTGCAAATGACGTCAGAAGTCACGTCCGCCCAACGGTCTTAAAGAGCCCTTTTTTTTGGGCTGTCATTTTTTTCAATTTTTTTTTTTGCATTTTACTGTAAATATGAGATCTGAGGTCTTTTTGGCCCCAGATCTCATATTTAAGAGGACCTGTCATGCTTTTTTCTATTATAAGGAATGTTTACGTTTTCTTGTAATAGGAATAAAAGTGATCACATTTATTTTTTAAAAAGAACAGTATAAAAATAAAAAGTATAAAGCAAAATAAATAATTAAAAAAAAAAAAAAAATTAAAGCGATCCGTCCCGCCGAGCTCGCGCGCAGAAGCGAACTCATACATAAGTCCCGCCCACATATGAAAACGGTGTTCAAACCACACATGTGAGGTATCGCCGCAATCGTTAGAGCAAAAGCAACAATTCTAGCACTAGACCTCCTCTGTAACTCAAAACTGCTAACCTGTAGAATTTTTTAAACGTTGCCAATGGAGATTTTTAAGTTGCAAAATTTGTTGCCATTCCACGAGCGAACGCAATTTTGAAGCATGACATGTTGGGTATCATTTTACTCAGCATAACATTATCTTTCACAATATGGAAAAAAATTGGCCTAACTTTACTGTTTTCTTATTTCTTAACTAAAAAACTGAATCTATTAAAAAAAATGCACGCTTGGAAGACCACTGCGCAAATACGGTGTGACATAAAGTTTTGCAATGACCTCCATTTTATTCTCTAGGGTGTTAGAAAAAAAATATAATGTTTGGGGGTTCTAAGTAATTTTATAGTAAAAAAACTGTTTTTAACTTGTAACACCAAACCCAAAAAACAGGCTCGGTATGGAAGTGGTTAATAAATCTTAAAATTTAACTGTGACCAGGCTATGTACATTAAAATAATTACCGTATATACTCGAGTATAAGCCGACCCGAATATAAGCCGAGGCACCTAATTTTACCACAAAAAACTGGGAAAAGTTATTGACCCGAGTATAAGCCTAGGGTGGAATATGAGCTCATATATGCCATTAATAAAATTACATGTATCGGACCAGTGTCAATTTAAAATTCTAAATAATTGGTGAAGGTATGGCTCGGACAAAAAACCCAAACCACAATGTTCAATTTTTGTCAAAAAAATGATATTTTAATGAATCTTGGGGGTTTGTAATATAAAAAAAAGATTGTGGGATCTCTTATTTTACCTCCAGTAACGTTTTGAAATACAGTGTGGCATAAACGCGTCACCAGAAGGTTCGCACGTAAAAAAAATTATCTAAGTCAAAAAATCAATTCTTTATTCTTTTGTCATTT
>BLSH010465125.1:3211997-3246633 GCA_018402905.1 Glandirana rugosa
CCGGTCCAGATACCGCTGTAGGCCCTACTGACCTGCAGGCAGAGCCCGGCTGGGAATGGGGGATTCTGCGAGGAGAGTCCGCATCCGATGCGGTAGTGTCTGAGGGAGTCACACAGTCAGGGGGTCCGTGCTATAGGGAGCTTAGGGTGATAATGTACCCTGGGAGGGCTTGATCCGCGGAGACTTCTGTGAGTCTGCTTGAATGAGAGTGGGGCGTTAGCACCTTACCGCCGCCATCTTAGGAGCCGCGGCCTCGATGTTCTTCTTCGGGCTCCGGCACTGTTCCTTCTCCCAAAATGTCCCCGGACCCTCCCGTGATGGTCCTTGGTGTGGGGGTGAGGATGTTGAGGCGCAGAGAGGGGGCTGCTCCCGGTCGGAACGCTGCAGGGAACGCTGGATGCTGGAAAGGCGCGGAGCTCTGGTGTTAGGCGTCCATCACCGAGCCTCGCGCATGCGCACTGTGGTTTATGCATATTTTTAGCTCCCAAATGTATTTTTCAGTATTAAACATATCTGACATCTAGTTGCCCACTTGTCTATTTTAACAAGGTCTTTCTGTTGCTATATACTGCTTGCAAGCTATTGTCCTGTTTAGCTTTGCATCATCAGCAAATACTGAGGTTGGACTATGTATTCCAACCTCTATATCGTTTATGAACAAGTTAAGCAGAGTTGGTGCCAGGACATAGTCCTGGGGCACACTGCTCACAATTCTAGACCAGTGTTTCTCAACTCCAGTCCTGAAGGTGCCCCAGCAGGTCATGTTTTCAGGATTTCCTTCAGATATAAGGGCTGTGGTAATTACTAAGGCAGTGAAACTGATCAAATCACCTGTGCAAAATAATGGAAAGCCTGAAAACATGACCTGTTGGGTTACCTTGAGGACTGGAGTTGAGAAACACTGTTCTAGACCATTCAGAAAATATGTAATTATTCACCACCCTCTTGACATTTTCCTATAACCAATTTTCTACGCATGTACCTATGGTCTCATCAATGCCAAAATAATGTAAATTGTAAAATAAGCATTTATGGGGCATCAAATGCCTTAGTGAAATCTAGGTACACTACATCCACAGGCCTCCATCTATCAGAGGCGTAACTAGAAACTTCAGGGCCCCGGTGCAAGAAATTATGAAGGCCAGGGCCCTTCCCACTGATCCTGGGCCCTTTATTCCCATCCTGGGTCCCTTTATTACGGTCCCACCGAATAAATGAATAGTTTTGAACTGAGCCTCCCATTCATTGAGAAACGGAAGTATAGTAAAAACTGTTTACTATGCTTCAGTTATGAGTGAACCAATTGGTACCAATCACTGACTCTGTCCATTCAGAAAAGGAAGGAGCTGGTAAAGGACAAATTTACCAACCCATTCTCATCTCTCCATCAGGACACATCTTCTACAGTAGCTGGCAGGAGAGAGGAGGGGGGAAGACAGCAGCTCTGTGGGGGGGACCAGGGAAGCACAAAGGGACCCTGGGAACAGCAGAAGACAAGTAAACTGGATAGGAGGGGCAGCGGGGCAGCATATAGAGGAACCAATCTCCTCCATTAGGAGGAAAATGGAGGAGATTGGTTCATCTAAATGCCACCCCAGCCATCCCTCCATATTACAGTTTACCTCCTTGGTCAGGGATGTCATATTTGGTCACTGATGTCACCCAGGTTCCCATCAACATGGAGACAAGGTGCCTTGCATGTGGCCTTATATGGTTCAGGATGAGGCCTGCACACTAACTGCCCCTCCCTTTTCTTGGCCAGCCAATCTGCATGTCTAGAGTCTAGGGTCTAGTATGGATATTTTTCATAGTATGCTGTTTTTCTTTTTTTTTGCCTGGGGTCCCCATGAAAATCTATACAAGACATGTATCAAGAATAAAGATCTTGTAATGGCTTATGGGGGGACCTTTCATAAAAGGACAGCACACATTTTATGTAAACAATTTGTACTGTCTATACAGGAGACAAGGGTCTGGTATGGATATATATATTTTTTAGATTTCACTTTTGCGGAAATACATCTCAATGCACATATTTCAGTAATCATTTACGAATCACAATCTATAAAAACAACATAGAGGGGATCATTGCTAACTCCTAGATGGTGTGACCTGTGTGGTATGCTTAAATTAGTATTAGTGGGAAATATGTGATTGTGAATGTAATTCACTGATTTATGAACTAAAAATCATTTTTGTGTTCCAATTTTTTAACCACTTCTCTTTAGGTGGACGTCTAATGATGTCTTGCATTTGATAAGTGATATCTGAATGGTGCCTGCAGCTATAAAGTTTTATTCTGCAGGCAATTCTGTTTCAGATAAAAGTGGTGTTAGTGGCAGATTTGCTCACTCGGCTCCATAGTATGGCAGGGTGGAAATGACGTCAGCAGTCACGTCCGCCCAACGGTCTTAAAGGGCCCATTTTTTTTGGGCTGTCATTTTTTCAAATTTTTTTTTTTGCATTTTACTGTAAATATGAGATCTGAGGTCTTTTTGGCCCCAGATCTCATATTTAAGAGGACCTTTCATGCTTTTTTCTATTACAAGGAATGTTTACATTTCTTGTAATAGGAATAACAGTGATCACATTTTTTTTTTAAAAAGAACAGTATAGAAATAAAAAGTGAAAACAAAATAAATAATTTAAAAAAAAAATTTAAAGCGCTCCGTCCCGCCGAGCTCGCACGCAATTTTGAAGCATGACATGTTGGGTATCATTTTACTCAGCATAACATTATCTTTCACAATATGGAAAAAAATTGGCCTAACTTTACTGTTTTCTTATTTTTTAACTAAAAAACTGAATTTATTCAAAAAAATGCACGCTTGGAAGACCGCTGCGCAAATACGATGTGACATAAAGTTTTGCAATGACCTCCATTTTATTCTCTATGGTGTTAGAAAAAAAATATATAATGTTTGGGGGTTCTAAGTAATTTTATAGCAAAAAACTGTTTTTAAATTGTAACACCGAACCCAAAAAACAGGCTCGGTATGGAAGTGGTTAATGAATCTTAAAATGTAACTGTGACCAGGCTATGTACATTCAAATAATTACATATTCCTGACCCCTGTAAGCTGCAGAGTTAGTTTACATCAGAGGCTGCCCCATTCCATCAATAACTTAGTTGGCAGTCTTCCAGTCTTTTAATCTGAAATGTATTGGTAAAGTGTAGTGATTTTAGCAAAATGTATTTTGGTGCAAAATTACTATATTTGTCATAAAATGTTTTGTGGAGACTCTTGATTTCATTTATTTAACTGTTATAGGCCAAATTTGCTAGAAATCAGTTCTACTCCTTTTTTTCTTTATTGCAAGGGCATTTTTTAGGGGGTGTACTGTATTTAGAGTAGTTTAGTTTATTTAAGTTAGTGTTCTTTCTATTTCTGTTTTTATTTGATTGTCTTTTATAAACTATTGCTTTACATTTTTTATTCTACTTTTTTTCACTGCCATTTTTCTTTCTGTGAAAAAAAAAATACAATAATGAGGCTATGAGCGGGCCTTTTTGGTACAAGGACAGTTGGGGATAATTAAAATCAGCTTTCATATCTGTCAGGAACATCACCACTGTAAAAGCCATCTTAATTGTACCTTCACCAATGACTCTAATACATTTAACAAAAATGGTGAAATGTCATGAAATTTCTAAATTTTCTCTGAAATTTCTGTAAAGGGTAAATTATCAAGTTAACCCATTCCTGCTTTAATTCAAAAAGAGAGCAGATGGTCTGGGAGGGAGAAAACTGCATGAAGTTGCTTACTAAACAACTTCATTATTTCTGCTGTGCAAATGTGGATGAATTATGCCACAGTGGCTGCAGGTACACAGGCCAGTGGGGACTTGTTTTAACGTGTGGTGTGGGCACGCGTGTGTGCTCTCTGGCTAGCGGGGCAGTCAATCAGTGAGTGGGGGGGGGCCTCAATGTCTGCTGTCCACTCGCAATCGCTCCTGAGACAGGCAGAATGGGGATCTGTGAGTGTAAACAAAACAGATCCCTGTTCTGACAAGGGAGTTGAGAGAGATTGTCTGTTCCCAGAGAGCAGGGAACAACGATCTCTCTCCTCTTCCACTCAGCCCAGCACCCATAAAGTTAGAAACACCACAGAGGGAACACATTTAGGTGTATGTTTAATAACCGGTGTTAAACTGGTGTTGGGTTGTGTTAAGCCTTATCACAGAGAATCTGGGTGGTAATTTCCTAAGAGGTATTTAATAAACTGTGTTAACTAAGGTAGGAAGCAAATATCACATCTCCTCACCTTACAGTGTTGTCTCCGTGATAACAACAGTGTTAGTATAGGAATTTACCTGTTTAATAACCCGTGTTAGCTCAGAAGAGTCTTAAAACCAGTGTAAACTTGGTCAGACCAGGTGTTATAGCCTTTTTTCGGTGTAGAAGTAGAACTTTCATTGCTCATTGTTGTCAATAACTGCTTCAGAACAACACTATTAGACACTGCAGAGTATATGTTCAACTAGAATTTGATACCTGCAGTACTCACATATCATGCATATATAATGGCAGAGCAGAGTGGACATCTATGCTGAGAAACAGGAGAGCAGTAAACCTCAAAGACAGAGAGATGCATACAGTATTTGCTACTGCAGGAGACTGCTTTCTTATGCCAGTCATACATGGATCCAAATTTGTCTGGTTCAGCAGGGACCGGGTGGTAGATCGACTTCTGTACAACCAGCCTGTCTGGTTTTTCCCAATCAATTAAGCTCCGTTCACACCTGAGCCTCCCAGACTGCAGGCAGAATCGCCATGATTTTTCTCGCAATTCCAAATCATGGAAAATCGTGGGACGCTTGTGCGATGCCATTACTTCTTAATGGCACCCAAATCGCTTCGTGATTTTGGTGCGATGTAACCAAAACCTTTTATCCCTTACAGCTGAGGACAGTACCAACTTAGCCCCTGAGCTGACATAAGTGCACTGGTAACTGACACTGTGACTTAAATGTAACTGTTTTAGGAAACAGCCAAATCAGTGTTTGGGTAAACAGCTAAACCCTAAGTCCTCATGCACACAGGGCGTTTTTTGACTGTTTTACAGCTGCTATTTTTAGCTGCAGACGTTTATTTCTACAGTCAATAAACCCTCCATCATGTTATCCTATGTGTTCATGCACACATAGGCTGTAATCAACTGTTTTTAGCAGTGACGTTTTTGAGCTGTAAAAAAACCCAAGACCAGAGGGTTCTGAGAGACGTTTATTAGCTGTAAAAATGTACAAATGCTCAAAAGCACCCAAAAACGCTCAAAAACATTGATCCCCAATGTTTTTGAATGTTTTAGATCAATTGGAAAAAAAACCCCCCAAAAAACGCTGGCCCTTTAAAAACACAAAAAGAACGTGAAAAAACGCCAGTAAAAGCTGGTAAAAGCTGAAAAAATCACTGATAAGCTATTGACGTTTTTTGGAATTTTTTTTTAAAGTCCTGTGTTCAAGAAGCCTAAGCATTAGGTCAGTTTTTGGTTGGACTAGCTTTTTGATTAAAGCATCATCATTTGCAGCAATAACGGAAATACTTCTCAACAATAGTTTATATCTTTGCCTTGTCCCCAAGGAAATAATGATGGCGGTGATACTCTTTCTAATGTATTTTCCAGCTACTAATGTTAAATTACAGTGAGCAAGCAGCATAATTTAGCCTCAGCAATATGACTTTTTTCTACCGAAGTTCATGAAAGTTATAGCCAGCAACCACACAAAGCTGAAATGCCAGTTGTGGAAAAAGTTGGCCTATAAAGGGACTATAAAAAAGTTTATTTTAAATGGTATTTACTCTTGAACTTTTTATTGCAGACAACAAAGATTTTGATGCCTATTTATCATATACAAAAGTTGACCCAGATCAATGGAACCAGGAGACTGGAGAGGAAGAAAGATTTGCACTGGAAATTTTGCCTGATATGCTTGAAAAACACTATGGTTATAAACTGTTCATACCTGACAGAGATTTAATCCCTACAGGAAGTAAGTAAATCCGTCATATCTGATTCTTTTCAACTTTATTGATTTTGCTTTGCTGCTAACCCTTCGTACAATGTGCCTTTATAATCTCTCTGTAAACCTATTCTAACATGCTCTGAGCAAATACATTAGGTTTCTTGTGTAATAAGAAAATCACAAATAAGAGTGAAACAATAAGGAATCTATTGATACAATTATAATGTTCTTATAACCTGGGAAAACTACAGCTCTAAGAAGAAATATTCTGAATAGGATTGTGATAATTGATAAATATTTACAATATAAAACACAAAGGATCTATTAATCAAGAAGACAAAAGATGTGACAGTTTGTATGGCAAAAAAAATGTATAGTTTGTTTCAATGAATTTATATTAAAGTAATCCTGTGAGTATATATATATATATATATATATATATATATATATATATATATATATATTAATATAATTACAGAGTGCTGTATCGTAAACCCAATCATTGAAATCTGCCTTGCAGCACTATGGTCATTGGTTTAAATACTAACCTCCAAACGACTTGTTTTGAGTTTGCATGCACTCCAGATACTTGTACAGGTTTCTTCCTACACTCCAAAGACAAGCTGGGAGATTAATTGGCTACTGTATAAATTGGCCCAAATTTAAACATGTATGCATGTGAGGTAGGAACCTTAGATTGTAAGATCCTTGAGGGCAGGGAATTGTGTGAATGAATAATTATGTAAAGCCCTGTGTAAACAGTTGGTGCAACATTTTAATGTAATTTAAAAAAAAACAGTTTCAGTACTTTCAAATTTGTATTAAAATAATAACTGGTGATTCTTCCATAAAGACCCTTGTTAAGTCACTTCCTGTTATAAGGTCACATTGCATTGTCCCTGTCTCCCAGTTGTGTTTCTGCATTGGCACCCTCTCAAAAAGGCTTCCAATTGAGTGTTCACGCACATTACACAGGGAAAGTCCACTGTTGTCAGCATCATGAATTCTTCCTTGGCAATTACTATGCTGCCATTATTGGAGAGACTGTGGACAGACGTGGCAGCAAAGAGGCTGCAGATGATCAGCATTACTGAGATGATACACACATCAAAAAATTTAAAAATAAGTATTTTATTTAAAAAAGGTAAATTGTTTGTGACGAACATAGCTTTGGTAAACTAAATGTATTGCAGCTAGGGTATACATCAAAGTATATTAACAAATAAAAACACTAAACGTAAGCATTTAAAATACTTTTTATTTTTGTTTAAATTGGTGACAGGGTTTCTTTAAATGTTACACTTTACTAGCAACCTATAAGTGTTAAAGTGGTTGTAAACCTCAGACACGAAGCATGAACAAAGCATATACCTCTATAGTGTGCACTTGTCTCAATCCTGGGCACTAAGGGGTTGATTAACTAAGACTAGAGAGTGCAACGTCTGGTGCAGCTGTGCATGATAGCCAATCAGCTTCTAACTTCAGCTTGTTCAAGTCAGCTTTGACAAAAAAACTGGAAGCTGATTGGCTTCTATGCAGAGCTGCACCAGATTTTGCATGCTCCAGTTTTAGTAAATCAACCCCTAAGTGTCATTTCTGTCTGTTGTCTCATTTCCATGCTATCAGTATGAATCACTTCTGGCAGGTTTTCCTGACACCAAGAGAAAAAAGATGATCAGGGAGGGATCTCCAGCACACAGCATGTGATTGACAGCCACAGTTCTGTTCTTGTGTGCTGTATGAAGGGGGGTGTTCCTTCCCTTCAATCCACTCTCGGAGTTCTCCTCACTGAGCTCTGCAGTGTGTAACTTCAGCTCTCTACCCCATTGCTTTTTGAAAGCTCAGACAAGTTGTATAAATTATGTGCTTTGAACAGTTGTAGAGAAGAGAAAACAGCAGATAAACATGTACAACTTATGTAGGAGGATTTGTTTCATTTCTGTGCATCACCTGAGGTCAGTCACTTCATTGGATATATGTAAGGGTGTACAACCACTTTGGACAGCAAATTGTTGAATCATATAGATGTTTCCTTCAGATTTCCCTTTATCTTGCATTGCGTTCCACCAGTAGGGATGGGCCGAACACCCACCGGGTTTGGTTTGCACCAGAACACCGCGAACAGGCAAAAAGTTCTAGAGAACATACAAACCCTATTAAAGTCTATGGGACACGAACATGAAAAAAACAAAAGTGCTAATTTTAAAGGCTTATATGCAAGTTATTGCCATAAAAATGGTATGGCCCTAGGGGACACGAATCAATGCAAAAAAAGTTTTTAAAACTATTGTTTTTTCAGGAACAGTGATTTTAATAATGCTTAAAGTAAAACAATAAAAAGGAAATATTCCTTTAAATATTGTGTGGATACCAGTGCAGTGCTAAAACGTCAAAAAAAAAACGCCATGCATAAACGCATTGATAGTGTCAATATAGTGCAAATTAAGCAATGTGCAGTTAATATGTATTTTTAAAGTGCAACTCAATTGGTTTAATAAAGTGCTTAGAACAAATAAAGTGCATAAAGTGAAATAAACAATTGATATGCATATTAAAAGTTCATAATGAAGTTCATATTGTGATAAGAAAAAAGGGCAATTTCTTCAGGATAACACTGTGTGTATAGAGATTCCTTCCCCAAATCCTGTGTAGGCTTACCAGATAAAGTGGACACAGACGGACATACGCTCGCTGGGTCAAACAGACAGAGGGTATAATACCCAAATCAAAACTTCCTCCAGTATCACCTTAAGTGCCATCCTCCACCTTCCAGAATCAACACTTACCAAATATAGTAGACACAGACAGGCATACGCCAGCTGAGTCAAAACTAGTAGGGGGTGTAGTACACCAATTAGCTGCTCATCTGACTTCAAGGTCACAATCAATCAGTCAGCGAAGTCCTGCCATACACTCCAATAGTCCAAAGTATATCAAAAGAGGAGAAACAAGCTCCACATAGCGTAAAACCACTCCAACTGGTTGTTTATTAATAATAAGGAACACTCACATGTCCGGATAAAAAGTGCTCAGTAAAAACATCAATCATATCACAATGGCATCTAGACAGTACGGTCCGACGCGTTTCGACTAACAAGTCATCATCTGGGGTGACACCCCATGTGAGTGTTCCTTATAAAATAATAAATTAATAAACAACCAGTTGGAGTGGTTTTATGCTATGTGGAGCTTTTTTCTCCTCCTTTGATATACTTTGAACTATTGGAGTATATGGAGTATATGGAAGGACTTCCCTGACTGATCGATTGTGACCTTGAAGTCAGATGAACAGCTGATTGGTGTACTACACTCCCTACTAGTTTTGGTCTGGTATGTATTTTAAGGGGAACTCCATGCAAAATGTAAAAAGAAATTGACGTGGGGTCCCCCCAAAATCCATACCAGACCCTTATCTGACCATGCAGCCTCACAGGGCAGGATAGGGGGGGACTAGCCAGCATCCCCACTGAATCACACCAGGCCACATGCCCTCAACATGGGGGGTGGGTACTTTGGGGCAGGGGGGCTCTGCGCCCCGACCCCAAAGCACCTTGTCCCCATGTTGATGGGGACAAGGGCCTCTTCCCGACAACCCTGGGCTGTGGTTGTTGAGGTCTGTGGGTGGGGGGCTTTTTGGAATCTGGGCTCCCAGATTCCCCCCCTATGTGAATGGGTATCGGGTCCATTGTACCCCTACCCATTCACCAAAAAAATTACAAAAAATAAAAACCACAGGAGACAGTTTTGGACAATTCCTTCATTAAAAAAAGCGCCCTGCGATGTAATCCACATCAATCACGGTGCTGACAGACCGAAAAATTAAAAAAAAAATTAAAAGCTCATCAGCCTCTTTCAGAGGCTACTCGCTGAATGGGCTGTCTTTGGTTTGACAGCTCTTATATAGGCAAGGGCATGGCCACCAGGTGTGTCACTCTGTGACCCCGCCCTCCTTTGACATCATGTGACATCATGTGATGTCAGAGGGGGCGGAGTCACCCAGTTATCTCACTGATTGGCCCCATCCTTGCCTATATAAGAGCTGTCAAAACAAAGACAGCCCATTCAGCGGGTAGCCTCTGAGAGAGACAGATGTGCTTTTTATTTTGTCTTATTTTTCGTGTGCGTCAGCATGATTGACGGTGGATGTACATCGGGGGACACTTTTTTTGTTTTTAATAAAGGAATTGCCAAAAACTATCTACAGTGGTTTTTACTTTGTGACACTTTTTTGGTGAATGGGTAGAGATACAATGTACCCGATACTCATTGACATGGGGGGGCAGGGATCTGGGGGCCCCCTTGTTAAAGGGAGCTTCCAGATTCTGTTAAGCCCCCCGCCCACAGACCTCAACAACCACTGGCTAGGGTTGTTGGGAAGAGGCCCTTGTCCCCATCAACAAGGTGCTTTGGGAGACAAGAAAAACAATGGTGTGCTTGGTTTTAACGTAACTTTATTCTTTCATGAGTTATTTACAAGTTTCTGACCACTTATAAAATGTGTTCAATGTGCTGCCCATTGTGTTGGATTGTCAATGCAACCCTCTTCTCCCACTCTTCACACACTGATAGCAACACAGCAGGAGAAATGCTAGCACAGGCTTCCAGTATCCGTAGTTTCAGGTGCTGCACATCTCGTATCTTCACAGCGTAGACAATTGCCTTCAGATGACCCCAAAGATAAAAGTCTAAGGGGGTCAGATCGGGAGACCTTGGGGGCCATTCAACTGGCCCACGACGACTTTCCAGGAAACTGTTCATCTAGGAATGCTCGGACCTGACACCCATAATGTGCACCACAACACACTACATACGGCTTTGTGTAAGCAGCCTTATATAGTGTGGGGCGTGGACTTAGCCCCCTGAGCCATGATTGGCCAAAGACACCCTGCCTTTGGCCAATTATGGCTTTCACAGCAGATGGCACTGTGATTGGCCAAAGCATGCAGGTCAGGTGCATGCTTTGGCCATTCAGCAGCCGTTATGGGGTGTTCTGCGGCAGGCGAACTCGCTGCAAGTTCCCCATATTGTTCATTTTTCTACGAGCAAACAAACTTACCTTTGGCTCGGACATCGGGACCATCCTTATGCACCAATACAAATGATATTAATCAATGATATTAATCATTAATTTAATGAAAATTAAAGGCCATTAAAAAGTGTACTGGCAGTAATGCAGGATTATAGACTTCCAGTTTACATTTTTACACATCCTTGTGAGGATTTAGTATGCAGATTACTGAGCTAATGACAACAAATTTAACTTTATTAAATATGGCAGATTCATTTATAGTTGGTCACTATTCTGCTTTGCATTTTTTCATCCTTAACGTAGTTATATATCACATTGATGATCAAAATATTTAAAAGTTTATATAATATATATATATATATATATATATATATATATATATTTGCAAGGGTGATAAGTAACATTGCTGAAGATCTATAGTAGTAGCCTAGCACAAGGAGCAGGGAGGTTCTGCCTGTTCTAAGCACATGCACAGTCCCAGTGTAGCAATAGAATACAAACTGCGTGAAAAACCATTAAAGTGTATGCCAGGGCAAACTTAAAATATGCTAAATATCTACACAATACATGCATATTTCACTATGTTCTGTCTTTTTTTAAACTCTCTCCTCATATCCCATCCTGTAGATTTAATTTACAACTTAAAGTGTCATTAAACCCAGACTATGAAAACTTTCATTAGAAGCTATATAACAGAGTGTGCACACTCACAATGCAACTAAAGCATCCATTTTGTGTAGAGCGAAATATGCTCTCCAGCTGTCCCTCCCATCTTTTCTGTGTCCCCATTGTAGCCAGAGATTGTGAAGACCAGCTATTGTCATCTATTGAGCATGATGCAGTTTCGGTTCTCTTCTAAGCCATTCATGGTCTACCTTTCTTATCACTGCAGTCCATGTGATTATAGAGTCACACACATGGGCATATACAAAGTGACACTCCCCTCCCTCCCTCTTCCTCCATGTCCTCCTATTGCTAAACACTCTGGGGGTGGAATATAGTATGCTGATTGATTACATCCACTAAGAAACTCACAAAAAAGCTTGGTTTTAATATAAATTCACATTAAATATATCAAATGTAATTACTGATACCTGAAAAGTAATAAAAGAACCATGGATACAGATGCCATCTGAACAAAATGAAAGCCTATACAATGTTAATGCACAAAAAATACACATTTGATGTTCCAGAAAGATTTAAAAACAGATTTTGGATATTTATAATTTAATTTGAATTACTCTTCTGAAACCATTTTACTAGTCATTTGACTGCTACAGAACCAATCAATGTTGTGCAGATACAGACTCATACTGTAGATTGCATACATCAGTGGAATAATAAAAGCCCCTCCCAAGGATTTTTCCATGCGGAAGCCAAAGAACAGAGAAAGAACATTTGACCACACACATTAAAAAAGAATTAAAAAAAAAACAAACAAAAAAAACCCAACAAAATGCAGTGGCATGATACAGATATGGTAAATGGTGCTCTAATTATTATGTAGTCTAAATAAAAGGACTGGGAGAGCTAATTACACATCTTGAGATAACACAGAAAAAAGTCTGAACTTCTCACAAGATCAACAGATTTTTTTGCACTTATCAAACATATATAACTCTTTCAGTGGTATATTTAAAAGAGAAAATAAGAATAGCCCATTGTTCAGATTTACATACACTATTAAGTGGGTACAGAATGCCCTGAGTAGTGGCAAGCTAGGTTTGAAAGTGACATGAATCTGTGTTACAAATTCACAGCTGGCTGGAAATTAAAACAGGTCATTTAAATGACATCACATTTTAAAGTGTATTTTATAATAATGATATACTGTATATTATATAATCTTTTTGTTCCTGGACTAAAGGAAAACAGGTTTTTAAACATTTAAGTCTTAACTTAGTTTTATTTCTATTAATGGCTTATTTGTGTTAATACCTAGTTTTTCCTCTTCTCTTACAGCTTATATTGAAGATGTGGCAAGATGTGTGGATCAAAGTAAAAGGCTAATAATTGTTATGACTCCCACATATGTAGTGAGAAGAGGATGGAGTATATTTGAGCTAGAGACCAGACTTCGGAATATGTTGGTCACCGGGGAAATCAAAGTCATATTGATTGAGTGCAGTGAATTACGTGGGATTATGAATTACCAAGAGGTGGAAACTCTCAAACACACAATTAAGCTTCTAACCGTTATCAAATGGCATGGGCCAAAATGCAACAAATTGAATTCAAAATTCTGGAAACGTTTACAATACGAAATGCCTTTTAAAAGAATAGAACCCATCACACATGAGCAGGTTTTAGATGTCAGTGAGCAGGGACCTTTTGGGGAACTGCAGACAGTCTCAGCAATCTCCATGGCTGCTGCCACTTCCACTGCCCTGGCCACTGCCCATCCTGACATCCGTTCTACCTTTCATAACACTTACCATACTCAGATGCGGCAGAAACACTATTATAGAAGCTATGAATATGATGTACCTCCAACTGGCACCCTGCCTTTTACCTCAATAGGTAATCAGCATACTTATTGCAACATACCTATGACACTTATCAATGGACAGCGGCCACAAATAAAAACAAACAGGGAGCAGCACCCAGATGAAGCCCATACAAACAGTGCTATCTTGCCACTTTTGCCAAGGGAGACAAGTATATCTAGTGTTATCTGGTGACAGGAATGGTAGGGGCACAGCAGCCCCACCCCCACCATCCCACAGTTGGAAGCGGATCTTGCAGTCTGGTGCCTGGAACTTCATCCTCGACTGCTGCTGTTAAACATGCATTACAATCGTTAATATCTGAGGAAAAACAGGGTCTTGTACATATTTTTGCAATTTATTTGTAGCATCAGTGTCTTCCTGTTTTACCCATGTCTCTTGCCATTACATTTTTGACTTTGTTTTATATGTCAATGAAATTTGTCTAGTTACATTTTTTTATGAATAGACTGATGTATAGATAGGCAGCATTCTCTTTTACTTCTCTTTAAGTATAGTTTTACATTTTTTTTTATTTAATGTTTTTCCCTTTTTTGGAATGCTTGAACCAACCACTGGATACGGATCAACATTCATTTTGTTGGCTTTATTAGTATTATACATTCATGATGCTCAGCCTTCAGCATCAAAAGAAAGAAGTATGCAAGATTCCAATGACTCTTATTTTTTAAGATAACCAGCAGAGCTCACTTTTGATTCCTTCTGCCCACCTACCCGATGGCAGCATGCTTGGTTACACTTCAAGATGGTCTGATTGTTTAACTTTTAACTAACTTAAATGTCTATCATTCAACAAGATTCCTGGTCTGTATTTATTGCTTTGCAGTAACATAGATCATAGAGAGCAGTTTTAATGGAAACATTTTTCTATCAAAAGTTTTGTTCTTTCTTTCATTATTTTATCTTTATTTTACCATTTCTTTTTAGATTTTGTGAAGGGTTGAATGGGGGGGGGGGATCACATATTGCTTATAGTTTATTGTTACTGTTTTCTCTATTTTCAAATACCACTTGAAATGCTACATTGCTCTAGTCAGACAAAAAAACATGCATTGTTGAAGTTATTTTTGTATGGTGGTGTCCATACCAAAGCTGAGAAAGACCGTGTTACTATCAAAGACTCCTGTAATGTTTTTACAATTGTGTTGCCTTATCAGATTTAATTTTGTTAAGATTACAACTTTATCAGCTTAAAGGCAATTTAAATTTATAACTCAGGAGGTAACAAACACCAGATGTGAACGCCAACATGCATAAAGCCTTTCCAACAGATTTATTGTTTATAAAGATTAATCAGACCTAAAATGTTAAACACATTTTACTGAATAAAATAAAGAAATATGTTTATTTTTAAGAAAAAAAAAAGCTTCTATGTTTGAGAGGTTGAAAGTGTTGTGTTGAAATTATTCATTTTATGGTATAATGCAATATATTGAAGGGTAAAAATTTTTATCAACTTCAGTGTAAATAATTATGAAGCATTACATTTACGTTGTGAAGTGAAAGATGTAAAGTGGCTATCGTCACCTTATATTAGTTGGACATCAGAAACGTATCCATCAAATGAAAAGATTCCTGTCTGATAATTATATAAACCTATTCTCAGTCCTACTGAATTCATGCGTGAAGGTAAATGTCTGTCGCACACCAACACTCTCTTTAATGAGATCACCCTTGTTTGTGGCGCCCTTAGATAGCCCAGCTGTCTTCAGTTCTCACTGAAATTGCAAGTGCATGTACCTACACATTGAATGAGAGTGTGCATGATGGTAAATGTAAGTGATATACACTACCACTCCTTTTGGTGAGACCCTAAGGTTGGTTTTCCTGCTGGGTTAAACTTTTTTCCATTTACCATTGTTCATTGTAACAGTAGACAGTTCTGTTGTGCTTAGTTCTTAGTGAAATCTCAAGCACTAGACTACACTGTTTTATATTAATGGACCTCTAGGAGCTTACATTTAGGATAGTATGCTTTACATCAAGCCAATGAACCTGCGTTGATTCAAAAAAATTACTTTAATGAAAAAAACTTTTATTTAGAGGTGAGCAAAGTAATCCACACAGATTGAAGTCACAGATTTCAGATTATTGGATATCCATTAGTATTTAAATTATGTGGGGGTAGACTGCCTTATCATTGTGTCTTATTTCGATTTTTATTTCTTTAAAGGAGAACTGAATTCTGGAAGCTGTGCTTAAAAAAGGCAGGAAGAAGGCAAAGGACTAGTCATTAGTATTGCCTGTGTCTCCTGAATAATGTAACATACATATTTTTCACTGTGTCTCTATACTGAAGCAGTCATCTTAATAGAGGCAGGGCTTTGCTTCCTTATGTCAGAGATAGCAAGGAAAACATTGAGCAGAATAGTAGTCACATCACTAATCTTTCGTCAAATCCGCTGATTCATAGAGCAGTCAGAGGCTTAGATGTCTTAGATTCACACTGCAGATTTACAGCTATGACGCTTCACATAAATGCCTTGCTATTATCATATACCAGGACGTAAACTGCTTTTTTGGGCAGAATTCAAGACAAAAGGCAGATTTTTTCAGGATTCTCCTTAGGCACAATTATGCTTTCTAGATGTTCCCGATATCACAGTAAATGTTCCCTTTTTGAGTTCAGTTCCACTTTAAAGGGAAGCTATATCTGTTTTGTGTAAATTTTTGTTTTGTATTTCAAACTAGTTTATATCTATCTCTCTCTCTCTCTCTCTCTCTCTCTCTCGATATATATATATATATATATATATATATATATATATATATATATATATATATATATAGAGAGAGAGAATATATGGGTTACAGCACAGGGAGCATACTTTATTGTCCCAGCTTCCATATGAACTGCACATGAGATACTAGAGAACTAAATGTTTTATTTTACATATTCATAGCAAACTTGTGCTTAAGAACAGTTAATTTGCATACATTGCAATACATGTTCAAGCTTGCCAACTGCATCAAACTGATTACTTTCTGGCTAGTCTGGGCCAGGGCGTTAGAGCACAAAGAGCATACTTTATCGTCCCATTAAAGAGTAATCCAGCAATCTCAGTTATCCTCATCCTTTTAATTACTGACCTGCACGTGCATTGCTTGATTTTGGTCCATGCTTTTAGGAGTATGCCATGCTGTTGGTGCTGTCCATCCCCACTCTGGCCATCCCAACATTGTGGGCTTGATTTACTAAAATTGGAGAGTGCAAAATCTGGTGCAGCTCTACATAGGAACCAATCAGCTTCCAGGGTTTTTTCTATCAAAGTTTAATTGAACAAGCTGAAGTTAGAAGCTGGTTGGCTACTGTACACAGCTGCAATAAATTTTGCACTCTCCTGTTTTAGTAAATCAACCCCTGTGACTTTTTGGCTTCATTCATGCCTGAGCATAGTGCAATGACAGCTGCTGCAATGTGTTTTTTTTTCTAGCTTTTTTATTTTTTTTGTGGATCGTTTTTTTGGGCAGCACCATTGATTTGAATGAGCCTCCCTCTGCTTCAAAGAATGCTCCAAAGTAGCAAATCTTGGCACAGAGCCAGGAGCATTTGGTGTTGTGATTTTTGCCATGATTTTAGCGCATTTTGTCTGTCAACAATCGCTGCAAAATTGCAGCACGTTTTGGGTGCCTTTAAGATATCATCAGTGTACAACCAATCCGCACTACAGATCAATTAAAAAACTAACCAAAAAATTATTATCCACCAGAAGGGGATAGTGAAAAATTCACTTGGGGGGGCTGCTGCTGCTCATCGGCCCCTAAGGGCTTGGATTAAATATGGAATACAATAAAAGCTGAGCCTACCCTCCTTATAATGTGACCAAAAATAAACATAAATCATAATATTAGAACCCACCATAGACTAAATAAGTTCTTATTGCAATGACAATTCAATATCAGTAATCTGATTAATAGTCCATTTAGAGTGCAAAAAAGTGCAACATTTAGTGACAAAAGATTCAAAAAGATATAAAGTGACTGAAGTGCTTGAAAGGGGACAACAGTGCTCCAAAAATGCTCCGACACGATCCACTTGTGCTTGGTGACAGCCCCCACATGTAGCCCCACTCACCAGAAATCGTGGACCCCTAGCTTTTCAGTCTAGGGGTCTAACAGGCTAGATACTGGTGGTGGCAGGAAAGTGAACCCTCAGCAGAGATAGGGATGCTCATCCAAGCATGGAATGCCCTGATAGTCTCACTCCAATGTATATGCAGTCGCTGGGTTTTGTAGTCTCTATGTGATCTGAGCTCAGATCACACAGAAACTACAGAACTCAGTGACTGTGAATGCCCCATGTTGGCATTATGGGGTTGATTTACTAAAGCTTGAACGTGCAAAATTTGATGCAGCTCTGCACAGAAACCAATCAGCTTCAAGGTTTTATTGTCAAAGCTTAATTGAACAAGCTGAGGTTAGAAGCTGATTGGCTAGAATGCACAGCTGCACCGTTTTTTGCACTTTCCAGCTTTAGTAAATCAATCCCTATATGTCTATGTTTTTATGAGTATGCTATTTAGCAAGTAATATGTTGGCAATCTTCCAGATAGAATAAGGACTAGACAGGGAGGGATCACTTTGATGCAGTTAGCCAACTTGAACATGTATTGCAATATATGCAAACTAAAAATCCTTGTTTTTAATTGTTTCCTAAGAATATGTAGGCTTTAACATGTGGTTACACCTCTTTAGTTTTAGTATCTATACACACACACTTACAGTATACAAATCAAACAAAAAACTTTAACTTTAACTAATGAACTTAATAAAGATGCACCCACAATGGCTCAGTCCCTAATAAGCAATATTAATTAAAGGGAAACAAATATATATGCATTGGACTTCGAGCCTATGCTGTTTCACAAAGTAACTTAACAAACAAAATTTAAAAATGAAATACATTTAAGTACATTTAAAAGTTGGTATACATATTATTCATTCATATCGCAAAATGACCCTTATACAAAGAAAAACCTAAATCTACACTAACTGAACCCTCTGTAGTATATTGTCCTAACTATCATCTTGTTTTGAGACACAGGGGTTGATTTACTAAAACAGGAGAGTGCAAAAACCGGTGCAGCTGTGCATGGTAGCCATTCAGTTTCTAACCTCAGCTTGTTCAATCAAGCTTTGACAATAAAACCTTGACGCTGATTAGTTTCTGTGTGGAGCTGCACCAAATTTTGCACTTTCAAGCTTTAGTAAATCAACCCCACAGTGTCAAAATCATCAAACCCCGACTAAATGTCTAAATACATACAAATGCATAAGTAATGAAATAATGCATATATATATATATATATATTAAATATACTTCTATACTATTAACCTCCCTGGCGGTATTCCCGAGTGTGGCTCGGGGTGGAATTTCAGTACCAAGAGCGGTAACCCCGAGCCACACTCGGGATTGCATCGCTGGATCCAGGCAATGTTTCTTACCTTGTCCCCTGGATCCAGCGATGTCCTCCCGCGGTGTCAGCGGGTCTCTCCGCCGGCAGATGACTCTGTGTGCCGGGCTCCGTTCCCTGCGAGCGTCGCGTCGCACGGGGACGGAGACCGGCGGGAAATTCAAAAAGTGAAACACACACAGTACATACAGTACACTGTAATCTTATAGATTACATTACTGTATGAAAACATTACACATCCCCTTTGTCCCTAGTGGTTTGCCCAGAGCCCTGCATGCACTTTTATATAATAAATGTCATTCTTTCTGCCTGGAAACATGAGAATGTCCATAGCAACCAAAAAGTGTCCCTTTGCGTCAAAAGTGGTTTTTTTTCAGCTAGAAAACACCGATAGTAAATAAGAATGATTTGCAGAATTGAGTGATACTGATTTTTGGGGAAATTTATCATCAGAAACTGAAAGTGACGACAGCGACAATTCTGCAAATGAGCAAATTTCTGCGTTTTTGGTTTGATTACATTATTGAATAAATTTTATTACTATTATATTATTATTTTTGATAATTATTTTTAGTTATTTATTATATTATAATTTATGATTTCATTTTTCAAACTTTTTCATACCTGGGATGTCTACTAGACTCTTGTTTGGACAGATTTAAGTGAGTTATATCTAAGAATTACAGGCCTACAATATAAAACGCCAAATTTTCATGCAAAATAATTGTACCGCTTTTGGTACAAAATTCCAGACAGAATCATACCGCCAGGGAGGTTAAGAATTGTAATCCAAAGTTTTACACTTATTGCTCCATCTGAACATAGACATATCTCCATTTCCACTGCATAGTGCAGATCAGTAATTAGAAGGGCAAGGAAGCCTGAAGTTTCTGGTTTATTCTTTTATGGAGCAATAAATCATGCACTCTGTGCTGTAAACCCCTTATATTTTGTTTATTTTGGTGTTTTCAAGGGCACACCAGGTTATATAGATAAATATCTTTACTTATTGGTGCGGTCACCCTCTTACTTTTTTTTCAACACACTGTGGGAAAAAGGACAATGAAAAGGACCTACAGCTCTGCTTACTGTCTGGATACAAGACTGAACAATTTCCACGTACAGTTATTTATATTTACTTAATGAAGATTTTTTTGGCATTTTTAGTTCTTTAGTCCAACATCCATACATAAAAATAAATGCAAATACATACATGCAAACTGTATGTTCTCAACATCAGGCAAGTGCTTTAAAAGGTTGTATCTTCATCAGATTACAAAAGCCAATGAATAAATCTTTTAAAAAGTAATTGTGCTATTATAGGATGGTCTTACACAATCCAGTTCTGACTGGTCATTTAATTAATCAATTCATAGAAAATGTATCTATAAATTCATATCACTTTTTTTAGCACCAAGCAAGTGTTTTGAGATGGGAGCATTTTCTTACCCCCTCCCCATGTAAAGTGCACCGCTGTTGCTGTAATGCATACATCCTTACACAAAGAGGGCTACATGAATGTTTCTCTGGGATTTCCAGCATGATTATTTTGTGAGTGGGGGGGGTGAAAAGCTTTTTTTTTAAGAAAATTAAATTCAGGCAGATGAACATAGCTATTGCAAACAGATTGCAGAACACAGACTGGGTAATGCTTCTGTTCTTTTAGTTTGTCATTTTTGTCATGTTTCAGTGTAAGCACCACTATATGTTTGGCTTTTCCTTGAGATTAAAGAGGGAGAGGGCACATGTAGAGAGAGAAAGAGGCATGAGTCAGAGACAGCAATCCTTATCAAGTTTGATATTTGCATCTAAAGTACATCCTGCTAATATGGACGTATACCCACATATTTTTAGCCAATACAAATTTTGTGACTTTGTTATATAACATTGGGAAAAGTGAGAGAAATTTGATGGTTTTGGCAAAAAAAAACTCCAATATATTTGTAACTGACTAATGTGTCCAAAGTGATAAATGTCCCTGCTATTTAAAACACAACTATACAAAACCATTTATCATTCCTAAAAATATGCTTTTTTGGGCACTTTGTAATAATCAACACATTTCAGAGGATAATGTACTTAACCCTATGAAAACTCAGCAAAATTACAATATCTAGCTACACCATATTGTCAAAAGTATTGGGATGCCTGCCTTTAGGGTTCAATATTGAGTTGGCTCACCCATTGCAGCTATAATAGCTTCAACTCTTCTGGGAAGACTGTCCACAAGGTTTAGGAGTGTATCTATGGGAATATTTGACTATTTTTCCAGAAACGCATTTGTAAAGTCAGGCACTGATGTGGACGAGAAGGCCTGGCTTGCAGTCTCCACTCTAATTCATCCCAATTTTGTTCTATTGGGTTGAGGTCAGGACTCTGTGCAGGCCAGTCAAATTCCTCCACCCCAAACTCGCTCATCCATGTCTTTATGGACCTTGCTTTGTGCACTGGTGCACAGCCATGTTGGAACAGGAAGGTGCTATCCCCAAACTGTTCCCACAAAGTTGAGAGCATGAAATTGTACAAAATGTCTTGGTATGCTGACGCCTTAAGAGTTCCCTTCACTGGACCAAAGTGACCAAGCCCAACCCCTGAAAAACAACCCCACATCATAATACCCCCTCAACCAAATGATTTGGACCAGTGCACAAAGGAAGGTCTATAAAAACATGGATGAGTGAGTTTGGGGTGGAGGAACTTGACTGGCCTGCACAGAGTCCTGACCTCAACCCGATAGAACACCTTTGGGGTGAATTAGAGCAGAGACTGTGAGCCAGGCCTTCTCTCCCACATCAGTTCCTGACCTTACAAATGTGCTTCTGGAAGAATGGTCAAACATTCCCATAGACACACTCCTAAACCTTGTGGACAGCCTTCCCAGAAGAGTTGAAGCTATTATAGCTGCAAAGGGTGGCCAACTCAATATTGAACCCTACAGACTAACACTGGGATGCCATTAAAGTTCATGTGCATGTAAAAGCAGGCATTCCAATATTTTTGGTAATATAGTGTATATATTGGGTTTTGCATTTAGGTTGGCCATACATAAAAACTGATTTTTGTGCATTACAAAATCTCAGGACAGTCATCGAAATGTATATAAAAATCACAGCAGTTAGCTTTATAAAATCTGCATTGCCATTTATTGTAGAGGTTCCTGTGAATATTATTTTCCACTCTTACGATGGAACAGAGATAAGTTGTTACTGTATGACTGTGACTGTGGGGAGTTATGGGAACATCACCCAACGTAAACTGAGAAAAATATATGTCCGCTGAAGACAAGAAGAATTTCCTGAAAACATGGATGAATGTTTGAAGAAAATAAAGTTATTCACAAATAAAATGCTTTTTATAATATTATATAACCAGAATACACATAAAAAGGCATTTAAAGTGGCACATATACTACTGTGAAAAAGCAGTCAAAGTCATAAGTCATCAAAAACTCTTAGCAGGCTTAAAGAAAAAGTTTAAAGCCCCCTTAGCCTAGGCTGACCATTACCCCACCAAGAAGTGCTTTCTTACTTCTTCAATGGTGGTGGGCATAGTGTGATGTGAAGTGAGCAGTCATTCCGGGGATAGTAGCTGTGACCTTGCTGCCCTCAAGGATCGGGGATGTCCCAAACATCACTAGATAATAAAGAAAGAGAGGGCAAACTGGCCTAGTGCATTATCCTAAGAGAATATTTTATTAAAATTAAAATTAAAAATACTCACAAACATGTGAAAGGTATTCGCATATCTTAGCCACCGAATCGGGGCGTTCAATCCTATTCTGACAGCAGTCTCTGAATCACGAAAGAGAGGACTTAAGGACTGCTGCTAGCTGACATGTTTTGAAGATGCACCTTCTCCCTTAAGCTCTGAGGAAGAAGGTGCACCTTCAAAACATGTCAGCTAGTAGCAGCCCCTACGTCCTCTCTTTCGTGATTCAGAGACTGCTGTCAGAATAGGATTGAATGCCCTGATTCGGTGGATAAGATAAGCAAATACCTTTCACATGTTTGTGAGTATTTCTAATCTTCATTTTAATAAAATATTCTCTTAGGATAATGCACTAGGCCAGTTTGCCCTCTCTTTCTTTATTATCTAATGATGTTTGGGGCATCCCCGATCCTTGAGGGCAGCAAGGCCACAGCTACTATCCCTGGAATGACTGCTCACTTCACATCACACTATGCAGGAGTAATTCTTTGGTTGTCTACATCTAATATCGAGCTCCCCGAGACTGCTACTTAACATCCATAGAGTGAAATTCCAATGTAATAAAGCTGCTTCATTCTTCTTCACAATGGTATGTTTATTGTGAGGAAGGTTTGCACTGGTAAACACACACAAACAAACAAAACGTAATACATTTTGTGTAAAGTGTGCAATTGTAAGCAATGGTTAAACAATTTGTGTGAAACATGTCAAGGTTCTCTTGTTGTACATTTACCTGTGCATGTCTTCTTTACAATAAACCTATTGTTGAGCAATAGAACAAAGCTGTTTCATTATATTGGAATTATACTGTATATGTCGCAACAAGGCAAGGTCTGAAAGTTGCAGTTTCTCAAGCTTTGGGTTATATAGAGCTAGATCTCATGGGGCAGCAGTGCAGTGTTTTTGCTTTTTATAAACTTGAGTGGGACTTGTTGATCCCGCAGTACAGGTATATCTTACTCAATTCTATATATATTAATGCAGAGTTGCAGACTCAGTATTAGTAACTCAGTATTACATGTTTACTGTACATGTTGTAAACAACACTAGAGTCTGCCACTGTTGGAGGAGGTAGAGTCTGTCATTGTTGAAGGAGGTAAGAAAGCACTTGGAGGAGGATGGTCAGCTTAGACTAGTAAAGGGAGCTAGAGACAAAGGTCTGATTGTGGCACTACAAACAAGGTATTTTTGTGCCACAATATGACCTCCTCACCTACTATATGTTAAAGAGGGGGTGGGTTTTTTTTTTATAAATCTTACACATGTGCTTGATAGTTATAGGCATGGTGACCCAATGAATGGACTTCTTTCAAAGGGCTACTAGTAACGATTAGTGAAGTTCTATTTTATTTTTTTTATTTAAAGTGGTTGTCTTGTCAAAACGTTATTTTTAGTGTTGTATAGAGTAGGAAGGGGTTAAAACCCCTGCCATTTATTTTTTGCTGTCTGTGTACCATTGGAGACATTTCCCTTCACTTTCTGATCCAGAGACACAAAAAAAGTTAATAGACATCTTCCAAGGTAATGGGAATTCATGTCTTAGAGAGTTACCCCAGAACATTTGCCACCATTAAAATATTTCATCTTACCTCTTGTTCTACTGACAACTATTTCATTTTGTATTTCTCTTTATTTCCTGTCTGGCTGACAACCAGTTGGGACACAACCATTAATAAAGATTCAGCAGAGGGCCAAACCCTCCCCCAATCTATTCAAAACTGAAAAAAAAAGGTTTTGCCTATTGATGCACTTTATTTTAGTAATAAAAATGAGCATACATGCCACTATCCATAAGTAGGTGACAGCCCACTCTGCTTTTTTTAAAATGAATATACTAGTGTTTTGATAAGTCAAGAGAATATTTAACAATTACAAAAGACCGTTGTTAAAAATCCAATGTTTAGCCGTTGCAACATTTTAGAAAAAAAATAGTGTGAATTATGTCAACTGTGTTCTTTAATGAGTTTTATGTATTACATTTTTTGGAGATTTTATTGCATAAAAACGGATGCAACAAATATAATATTACAACATTTTTTCGAAACTAGCAATCGTTCTTTCACACAAAATATAAAGTATGAAATGATGATTTCTGGTCAATTTACTAGATTCTTTTATGTAAATGTTTTTAAATGTCACCTTTTTTGAAGGTTGTTCCTTACTTTCTTGTTCCTCATATTCACAATACTTTCGTCCACACAAGAGAAATATTAAAGTCTTCTACAGTTAATATTCTAGTCATTATTCACATATTTTCATGTACTTCAAATACATTCTGCATTCTGTGTTTGTCAAGTATGATTATGACTGCTGAGGTTTGTGAAATGACACTGGACCAGAATATGGTAGAATTGCTTAAAATTACACATATCCTTATTTCAGTCTTTTTACTCTCCTATAGTAAAATGCTTACCAATGTAACCAAGAAAGTTATTGCCTTATATCACACATACCATTTTTTTACAAAGTGGTTTGCAAGAGAATGTAGATTTACAGCTATCATTCAAATGTATGTGGATTAAATAATTGTATATACAGGGCTATAACTATTTCGTATGCATACACCAAAACTCAGGGAAGTTCCTCTGAAATTATATGATATCACATTTGCAGATTATGCAATTATTAACATACTAGAATGTTAGCTAGGTCATCATAGCCTACCAAACATTTCTGTTTACAGGGTTTACTAGGTTGTCCACCCCATAAACAACTACAGTAGATATGAGACCTTTCAAGCTATGACCTTTTTCTTTTTGAGTTTTCTTACCATTCTCTGCTAGAATCAATACAAGATCTATGAATTAACTGAGGAATATCATTGGTCACTGTACTTGGTATCCTCATCATCAACTGTTTTTGTATTTCTAAATGCAATTCATAGCTTACAAGAGTGCTCACAGTCCTTCTTCTTGTCTCTTTTACTCAGTTCTTACATTTAAGCCTGTTGATTCATGAGAAAAATGCATATTCTGATACAAAAAAACAACTCACTAGAAAGCATATAGTGACTTAAAAGAACACAGGCTTTGCAATACTTTGATGACAATGGATAACACTTCTTAAATGTAATGTAGCGAAGAAATCCCAGACAGCCTCACTCCAATGCAATCACCTTTATTGGTATAAAAGACAGTCCATACAGCATATAGAAGCACAAGCGACAGCATTAGCTAATTTGTTTCACACTCTCACTGCTGCTTAGTCACATGACTAGGCAGCAGTGAGGGTGTGAAACACATTAGCTAAAACTGTTACTTGTGCTTCTATATGCTGTATGGACTGTCTTGTATACCAATAAAGGCAATAGCATTGGAGTGCAGCTATTTGGGATTTCTTCACTACATTGCTATTGCACACGGAACCAGCACCTTTTCTATGTGCAGGGGAGGTCAGAGGCGGGATTGCCACCTGGAGCAGTATATAATTTGTGACTTCTTAAATGTACCCTGAACAGTGCTCCCTGGGTTGAATGGATTTTGGGGGATTAAATAATTTGACAGCATTTACTGATCCAATAAGGTACTCCAACCAAAGCTGTATTATTCTAGCTCAGCATTAGACCAGGCAACATAGTTCATCAAATCTATTCCACGCCGCTGAAATCAATCTTCAACCTAAGCCAAGTAATATCTTTAAGATTTTAATAAGGTAAATTATTATTAAACTAAGAGGAAAGATTTTCTTTGTTTATTGTTTCTTGATTCATATGTGTTCATTGTATTGTATCCACTTAGCAACCATCCTATAGCATATTTATTGCTACAGGGTGGCAGCTGTGTGCCAGATGACGTATATATATGTGATTCCAGAATTTCACATGCACGCACTACTGGTGGGCCACTTCTGCTGTGAAATTCACAGCAGAAGCTGATCTGCATGTATTGGGCATTCGATGTTCTCAAGCCCCAGCCAATTGCTGGTAAACTACACAGAATAAGGATCTGCCCATGTAAACAATGCAGATGCCGATACTGACAGGGGAGAAGGCATGGATTCTGTGTTCCTGCAAAGCAGGGACTAGAATTCAGCACACATAGTAAAAACAAACGCTGGCTAGGCACACATTTAACCCTTTGATTGCCCTAGATGTTTAACCCCTTTCCAGCCAGTGTCATTAGTACAGTGACTGTGCATATTTTTTAGCACTGATCACTGTATTTGTTTTACTGGTTTCCACAAAGTGGCAAACGTTTTAGTTAGTGTCTTATTGTCCACTGCAATATTGCAATCCCACTATAAGTCATTGATCACTGCCATTACTAGTATAAAAAAATAAATAAATACAAATTCCATAAATATATCCTATAGTTTGTAGACACTATAAAGTTCGTTAAACCAATCAATATATGCTTATTGGGATTTTTTTACCAATAACATGTAGCAGAATACATGTTTATATATTGGCTAAATTTATGAAGAAATTTGTTTTTTTACATTTTTTTATTGGATATGTCTTGTAACAGAAAATAAAAAATATTTGTTTTTGTTCAAAGTTGTCGGTCTTTTTTTGTTTATACCGCAAAAAATAGAAAAAGCTGTGGTGATAAAATGCCACCAAAAGAAAGTTCTATTTGTGAGAAAAAATGGCATACAGTGTCGCACAATCACGCAATTTTCAGTTAAATTAACGCATTGCTGTTTCACAAAAAATGGCCTGGTCATGAAGAAGGGTAAATCTTCTGGAAGTCAAGTGGTTAAATATGCTTTGGTGCACCAATTAAAAAGGTAACAACTACCACACGGGACTACTATAGGACCATTTTTTTAGCCTTTATACAAATCTCCAAAAAGGTCACACATTTTTACCCATTGCAATGCCTGCTTAATGCACATTTCATATACAATTGTCTATATTATCTGTTAAATTTTCAGAGAAAACCCACTTTTACAAGATGCCATGCATGTTTGCATTACTAATTTCTTTAACACATCATTTTCAAAATATATTTCTTAGTAATTCAGAAAATAAATATGAGAGCAGGAGCACTTTAAAATGTTTTTATTGAGAAATGTGAGAAAATACCAAACATCTAAGGGGATGATTTACTAAAGGATTCATTTTCACCTTAAATTCCCTCAAAAACAACTACTTTAAGTGAACAAAGACTAGAATGAAAACTTCCCCTTCAGAACATCAATCCCCACTCCTTATGGCCATAAAGTTATGAATGCACACATAGCCATAGTATAAAAGAGATTATTTATTTTTATCATTTGTTTTTAATACCTTTGTTTATGCATTAAGATTAGCAAAAGGGTTACTCTCAAGCTGAGCTGTCAGCATCTCAGTCAGTTTAGGGCTACACACTGTGGCAACCTAGTAATGCAAATGTTCTATTTGAAGTGTGTTATACAACTCAACTTACTTTTCATATAGTTTGTAATTAATATGTTTGTAATTACAGTTATTACTTCTGTATCTACATGTAGAGTTGACGAAGAGAAATCAAATATTTCTGTCAAATGTTTACCATGTATTTATTTTGTTCTGTTTCTATATTTTAATTTTAAAGTATACTGAAATAAAAAATTAAAGTGTAAGCAACATACAAACATAAAAAGCTGAAATTTTCTAAGTTAAAGGATCACTTAGCAAAATAATTATTTTACTTAGCCTGGTTTTCATGTGCAGGGAAACTGTAAAAAAAGGTCTTTACCATTTATATGATGATTGAAGTAAAAAAGATTTACTTTATTCACAAAGATAAAGGAATATTAATTTTGATAAGGGAACATTTCTTAGTCCTATAATAAAAAGACCCATATGCCTGTTTTCAAAAAAGAACCCTATGTCTGTTTCCAAAAGAGCATTCATGTAGACAACATTTTATGGCACTGTCCTATATAATAATTTTCGATTTTCAATATACAGCCATACAGTAACATAGTAAAGCAAATTTTAACATTTAGAGATCTGATAGTTACCCACTTTATTAAATAAGCATAATTCAGTAAGCTGCAATACATGCTTGATTTAACATTAATGTCTTTTCAGCTCCCATTAACTCTCATTGCTTGAAGTAGTGATTTTTATGGCACATAGCCATTGTTATAACATGTTACTTTTCTTGTAAATCTGTAATTCAATGAGATTATACCTTTCTTTAATAGACATTAGTATATACAAGGGTAATAGTGAGACTAAAAGCTAACATTAGATGCCAACAAAGTCATTTTTTTCCTTATAGGCAAAAAGGTGACCTGTTAAAAACATGATAGCTTATTAGGAAAAACATTGTGGTTATGTGTTTTAAATTCCATGATAAATTAGCAAAAGCATTTTTTAATAGACGTTATATATTACATTTTAAGCTTCTTTTATCATAAAGAGTCTTTTTTTAAAATAAGCCTAGTAACAAATACAAATACAAATAGTGATTTGACAACCAACAGTCAATCTTTTCTACTAAAATGTTTGCTCAACTTGAAAGCAATAAGTAATGCATGTGTCCCAAATTCACTCCTTTAGTCTTTACTTTTAAATATATAATTAAAAATGCTGAAACTAACCATTATAAATATGCAAACATAATAACATTGTATTAGGTATAGAATCAAATATAGTACATCTTATATTAGTACATAAACTTTCTTTTCACATAAGGCACCTTTGCACTAAAAGAAATGCAAAATATTTCAAAATTGTCAAGAATGGATTAGATCATTTGTAATTGGATTTCAATGTATGCAATATTATAGATACAGCATATCACTGCACTGTTTCTGTAAAAATTATCAACCAAATTATTGTTAATCTAAAGCTTAAACTTAGGAAGTTTTTTGCAGATTTATTGTCAGATGATGAAATTTGCAATTTTGATAAAGTCATGTTACTACAGTCTTAAGGAGTCCAACCTACTAGCACTAGCACTGATGAAAATGAAACATAGATTTAAAAAAATGTATATATGTTTTATGATCTACATGGAAATGGTTTGTTTACCCAAATTTTGATGTATTTTTATATGTAATAGTGCTTAACCTGTTGGTCACATAGTGAATTGGTTAAGAAACTTAATAAAAAAAACAAGTGCACAAAAATTATACAAAAACTTGAAATCATTTTAAAATTGTCTTTTTCTTAAACATTGTGCAGTTTTTTATTTTTCAAATATATTGTAGCATAACCTTTAAGTTATGTCATTGAAAATGTCAACTTAAGGATATATATATATATATATATATATATATATATATATATATATATATATATATATATATATAGCCACTTCACCCATAATGCAGCACTGCATGGTAGCAATATGCATTTACTTTATATACTTGTTCTCTTGCCTTAAACAGCTAAAAAAAAGGTCAATACTGTACTGTCAATGCTACTAGGCAAGGTACTCACAGATGTGCTGTGACACATTTGTTTGCAAAACAAATTTATTATGTAACTTGCAAATTAGTGCTCAATTGAATAAAAAAAAAGCTGTTAAAGCACAAGGTAATTTATGTCAAGAATTTAAATATACTTTTGTGTGAATTTATATTAAGTAAAACAGAAATTGATATGTTTGAACAAATGTATTGATTGCGTATTCATATTTTTGTATTGTGATATTTAAAAACCTCTAAAATAAATATGCAGATATAAACATATATATATATATATATATATATATACACACACACTTATATAAACCCTACTTGCTTTATGAAGATCAACATTCAAATAAACAGGGTAAATATGTTCACATTGTAATTTTTTTAATGTCCTTTTTTTGTTTACCATAGACTCCGCACAGATCTATGAAAAGACATGGAAATTTGAAATACTCTTTTTTTGTGAACTGAAAAAGAAAAAATAAAACAATATGTGCAAATTGTGTATTTAATTTTTTGTTAAGCAATACTGAATTTGCTCATTGAGTTCATTTAAGTCTAATTAAAAAAAAATATGCATAATTAATATAAAAAATGTGCAGTATGGAAGACCATTTTATTTATAATAGATAATAATAATAGTCAGAAAAATTGACTTTCTAAAAGCAAGTGAGCAATGGCAACCTCCTAATTTCCTATAAGAAAAATGTACTTTTATCTGCTCAGTGCTGCTTCCTGTTATATACATGCATTGTATGATATTTTGATAATAAGCAACATATCACAGAACAGAATTTTTTAACACTCAGTTTCACTCACTCCTAAAAAAATTGCAAGCATCATCCACACAACCACAGAGGTTATGGAGGAAAGAAAGCTTAACAATACCTTGTACATATTGTATGTATGCATGGTGCTTACACTCCCTATCCTGCTTCACCCTTGAAGATCTGAACCAAAGTTATGAGTCAAGATAAATAACAAGATATTTTGCAGCTAAACAGCAGGAAAAAAAACAGGTCAGCCAGCCAGATTCTGAACTGTGACCTCCTATTCCAACCAATGTGTTGTTTGTTTATTTATTATTTATTGCAGGTACTTACTGTATTGAGTGCTGTCAATTAAAAAGATACTTTACATATATGTTGTATATTTACTTAACCACTTAAGGACTGGAAGATTTTACCCCCATCCTGACCAGGATATTTTAGTGATACATCACTGCGTTACCTTAACTGAGAATTGCCCGGTCGTGCGACGCTGTACCCAAATAAAATTGATGTCCTTTTTTTCCTACAAATAGAGCTTCCTTTTGATGGTATTTGATCACCTCTGTGGTTTTTATTTTTTGTGCTATAAACCAAATAAACCTGACAATTTTGGAAAAAAAATATATTTTACTTTCTGCTATAAAACATACCCAATAAAAAATGTAAAAAATCAAATATCTTCATCAATTTAGGCCAATATGTATTCTGCTACCTATTTTTGGTAAAAAAAAAAACAATAAGTGTATATTGATTGGTTTGAACAAAAATTATAGTGTCTACAAAATAGGGTATAGATTTATGACATTTTTATTATTATTTTTATTTTTTTTACTAGTAATGGCGGTGATCAGTGATTTTTATTGGGACTGTGACATTGCGTCATTGCGTTGGTCAAATATGACACTAAGTGACACTTTTTTGGGAACCAGTGACACCAATACAGTGATCAGTGCTAAAAATATGCACTGACATTGTACTAATGACACTGGCAGGGAAAGGGTTAACAACATAGATGATCAAGGGGTTAAGTGAGTTCCCTGGGAGTGTTTACAAACTGTATGGGGGATGGACTGACTGGGACAACACAGAGATCTGTCTTCCTGCTTAGTAGGAAGACAAGATGTCTGTGTCCTCCCTTGTCAGAATGGAGATCTGCCTTCTTTACTATGGCAGATCCCCCATTCTGTCTCTGTGGGGAATGATCGCAGGTGGCTGGTGGACATCGCACCTGCTGGACCCGCTGATTGGCTCCCCCACTGGCCAATTGGCAGCCCCCACACAGGCTAGTGCACAAAACAATGTACAGGTACGTTGTTTCACGCAGCTGAGCCACCTTGCCACAGTACAACTGCAGCGGGTGGTCGGCCAGTGGTTAAATAATAAAGGCACACCATTTTTTTGATTAACCTGGTTATAAATGACATTTTACTGCTTTTAGCGGTAGTGAAGGAACATTATTTTATGGTTAAATTCCACAATTATCAACCTATATTGAGAACAGCAGATTTACCTTAAATTTACTGATAATAGTGGGTGTAGTGGAGACTCTGAGTATATGCCAACATCCCAAATATATACAGAGAAAAATGGAAAACCCTCCAAAAGAAGGGACTTTAAAGCATATACAGAGAGGGTACACTGAGACACCCTAAATTGTAAAAGGATCAGGTATTTATTAACAATGCAGATAATTACAGATAAAAAAGCCTAAAATAGGCACAGGCTAAACAAATATGTACAAAGGGTTTGGACCAAAAAGACAGTACATGACAACATGGACTAGGCAGATACATATGGTAAGATGATGGGCCTCCTGGAGTTGGAAGAGAACAGTGAAACATCCAGTGTATGTTCCCACAAAGTGTCAGTTAGTGTCTGACTGTCCACTGCAATATTGCAGTCCTGCTAAGTTGCTGATCACCACCATTACTAGTATAAAGAAAAGTAATAAAAAATTCTAGTATATATCCCATTGTTTGTAGACATTGTAATGTTCCTATGAACGAATCAATATACACTTATTGCAATTTTTTTACCAAAACATGTAGCGGAATACATATTGGACTAAATGTATGAAGAAATTAAATGTTTTTACATTTTTTTATTGGATATGTTTTATAGCAGTAAAGTAAAAAATATATATATTTTTTTTAATTGCCGGTCTTTTTTGTTTATAGTGCAAAAAATAAAAACCATATTGATGATGAAATGCCACCAAAAGAAAGCTCTATTTTGTGGAGAAAATTACATAAATTTTATTTGGATACCGTGTTGCGTGACCGCGCAATTGTCAGTTAAATTAATGCAGTGTCGTATCGCAAAAAGTGGTCTGGTCATGAAG
Source organism: Glandirana rugosa (assembly GCA_018402905.1). Classification (NCBI taxonomy): domain Eukaryota; kingdom Metazoa; phylum Chordata; class Amphibia; order Anura; family Ranidae; genus Glandirana; species Glandirana rugosa. Next base: position 3,245,064 of record BLSH010465125.1, read on the forward strand.
TGGAGTAAATCTTCCAGAGGTCAAGTCATCAAATATACCTGTGCCCAGACCATGCATAGTAAAGTATTTACTATCTAAACAAGCAGGAATAGCACATTAAAAAGGAGCCTTTATTCAGCTTTAAAGTTATAGACATTGTGGAGAAAGTTGACTTTAAAGTTCACGAGGGAAGCAATAAATATGAGCTTTTTTTAAGGGGAGCAGAATCTTAGCAGTCTGCCACTCTTATAATACACAAACATTACCTGTCTCTAAGCCCCTCTGCGTCATTTCTGATCACCATTATAAACAAAAGAAGAGCGACAATTATGAAAAAAAAACAATATTTCTTACTTTTTGCTGAAATACATATCCCCAAAAAATATCTAAAAAATTATTTATTCATCGGTTTTGGCAGATTTATATTTATTTTCATATTTTTGGAAAAAAAAATCGCAATCAGCGTTTATTGATTGGTTTGCGCAAAAGTTGCCACGTTTACAAATGATGAGAATTTATTTATGGGGTTTTTATTTTTTTATATTTTACTAGTAATGATGGTGATCTGTGATTTTTAGCGGTGCTGCAATATTGCGGCGGACATGTCAGACCATTTTGACACTTTTTTGGGACCATTGGCATTTATACAGCAATCAGTGCTATGAAAATGCATTGATTACTGTGTAAATGCTATCGGCAGTGAAGGGGTTAACCTGGAGGGGGCGTTCTAAGGGTTAACTTTGTTCTCTCAGTGTGTTCTAACTGTATGGGGGCTGGGCTGGCAGGGGGAGGGGAATGATCACTGCTCCCATATACAGGGAGCCTGTGATCACATCCCTTCCCCCTCTGTCAGAATGCAGATCTGTGTTTACATACAAGGACCTCCGTTCTCTCACTGCGGGGGGAGCCATCGTGGGTAGCCGGCGGAGATCGGGTTCGCCCTACCAGCTCCCTGGCTGCCCCGGAACACAGCGAGCGATCTCCCAGACACCATTAGGTGACGGTGGTTTGCGATAACGAACCAAGTTACCGCCATCTAGCCATGGCGGGCAGTCGGCAACTGGTTAAGCTTAGCAAATTAGGTGAGGCAATGCTCATTCATCTTTTCAGTTGTGCAGGAAAAAATAACTTTTTTTTTTATTTCCCAACAGGTGTTTGAATATTCAAAGTCAACATGATTTCACTTTAGGGTGTTTTCACACTGCCCCGCTGTTGTTTGGCTGCAGCATGGGTGCAGCATAGCATAAGCACAGTTTTAATGAGACTTTTGTGGGATTTCACTTTAGTACAACTGAAACTTATAAGTTTGTGGACAACCCTTTATTTTTTTTTTCAATAAAAAAGGACGTGTTGACTTTTCTACTTACTCGTAACGGAGTGGATTAAACGATTCGAATTGGTCAACGGCTGACGGGCGGTACCGATCTACCGCCATTGAACCAAGCAATAGCGTTTGGTGGCAGTGGATTACCACAGACCCTCTAGCGAGCGACACAAGGCCCCGTCGGTCCCTCGACCATCCCGCTTGGGCTAGAGGCGGCCGATGGGTGCTACCGAGGGGGGCGTCACTCTCTTGCCTCCAGGAACATAC
>BLSH010465125.1:3251197-3267813 GCA_018402905.1 Glandirana rugosa
AGAAATCATACTGGCCATTAAACAGTTAAAACCTAACAAATCCCAAGGTCCCGATGGTTTCACCGCAAATTATTATCGGGCCTTCCCAGAACTCCTTGCCCCGGTCCAAACACTAACAGCCATTATCAGCATGATCCCGAAACCCCATTCAGACAATTCTCTCACCTCAAATTTCCGCCCCATTTCCTTATTGAACATAGACATAAAACTCCTAACCAAAATCCTAGCCACAAGACTTAACACCTTTATTGGTAGATTAATCCACAAAGACCAAACCGGATTTATACCCCTCCGCCAGACTAGTGACAATGTCCGCCGAGCAACACTCATAGCCCACGCAGCCAGAAAAAGACGCATTCCAGCATATTTTCTATCGCTGGATATAACCAAAGCTTTTGACACCCTGTCCTGGCCCTACCTCCTCCACACCCTACGAAATTGGGGATTTGGCCCACAATTTCTCAGTTGGGTTGAAGCTCTATATGATAAACCGAAAGCCTATGTTAAATATGCAGGATACAACTCACAAAAATTTAACATTGAAAGAGGAACAAGACAGGGATGTCCGCTATCTCCTCTCCTCTTTACACTTGCAATCGAACCTCTGGCTGCTCAAATCAGATCAAATCATGATATCAAAGGCATTGAACTCGGGGGACACTGTCACAAACTCTGTCTCTTCGCGGACGACATCCTGTTATTCCTATCATCCCCCTCCATCTCTGGCCCGAACCTTATTCGCACCCCGGAAGCCTTTTCCAAAGTCTCGGGCCTGACAATTAATAAACAAAAATCCAAAGCGCTGAACATTTCCCTGTCCCCACACGAACTATCCCAAGCACAGGCTTCCCTCCCTTTCCCTTGGGCAGCAAAATCCATTCCATACTTGGGGATTCAGCTCCCTGCAGACCCCACCCACCTTTTCCACCTAAATCTCCCCCCATGCTTAGAACCATCACCGACCTGATGGACCGATGGTCCTCTTTACCCCTCTCATGGCTAGGTAAAATAGCTGTAGTGAAAATGTGCATCCTTCCGAAACTCCTATACTACTTTAGAGTCCTCCCCACCTCAATTCCAACATACTATCTCCGTATTCTCCAATCACGGACAATTAGATTCATTTGGGGTCCCATCAGACCCAGAGTCCCCAGGCACACTCTTTTCCTCCCTAAGCTAGGAGGAGGCCTAGGGATGCCCAAATTCTCCCTCTACTATAAAGCAGCCCAACTAGCGAGTCTTCCAAAATACCACGCCACTCAGGAAACCCCTTTATGGGTTGCCATTGAAGCTGTAGACTGTGACCCCCTGTCCCTTGCTAACATCTTATGGCTTAACCCGAAAGATAGCCCACCCATCACCAACCCAATTACCAAACATTACCTGTCTCTTTGGAATAGACTCAAAACGAAACACCTGCTTTCCAGGCTTGGTCAACCCTTGGGCTACTAAGACTCTCTGATCTAACCTCCTCCTCCTCCTTTCTCTCCTTTCAAGACCTGAAAGAAAAACATAATATCCCTCAATCAGAGGTCTTCCGATACCTCCAGATCAAAAATTTCTACACGCCCAATATCATAAATAACGCTCCCTACAATAGCCTAACCTCCTTCGAAAACTTCTGTAGACAAGATCCCCACGCTAGGGGAATTATTTCCACGCTATACTCTCAACTCCTGTTTACCACATATACTGCACTCCCTTCATATACCCAAAAATGGGAAGAAGACCTTGGCTCCCCCCTTGATAGTGCCCAATGGGCAACAATCTGGAACGTGATTAAATCTTCCTCCCCTAACACCCGAGTACTAGAAACCAATTACAAAGTTTTAACTAGATGGTACCTGGTCCCAGCAAGAATCGCGAAATACGTCCCCTCACACTCCCCACATTGTTTCCGAGGATGCAACGAGCCAGGAACCTTTTTCCATATTTGGTGGACCTGTCCCCTAGCCCGTACCTTCTGGACCACCATATTTAATATGGCGTCACAATTAACTGACCACCCCATTGACCCTAACCCTGCTACAGCTCTCCTTTTTTTAAAGCCAGAAGGCCTTCCACACAAACAATTTTCCCGATTAATACCCCTCCTAACCGCCGCCAAACAGATCATCGCTAAATCATGGAAATCCTCCTCCGTCTCAATCCCAGAAGTAAAACACAGAGTAACCACTTACATGATTCACGCAAAACAAGACGCCATAGACAAAGACCGTCTCCCCAAATTTGAACTACTATGGGAACCCTGGATAAACAATTTTCTTCCTCATGCCTTCCAAAAGGAAGTTCTTCGGCAATGGTGAGATCCCCTCTCCCTAATGCCAAATCTGATCTTCGACAGGACTGCTCGGACTGCCACTTATATCTTAAACTACCCCCTCTTTTTTCCCACCTTACCTCCCCCCCCCTCCCTCAACCTTTCCTCGCCCTTTCCCCTAAGATCTCCCCCCTTTCTTCATCTTCCTCTCCTTCTCCGTAATCAATTTTATTATATTATAACATCACCTTTGAGCAAATCTAGACACTCCTCTCTGCGACTGAAGCTACAGTGACATTCGCCCCCTCAAGCAACTCTCCTCCTCGGTAACTCCTTCAGACCCTCACCTTCTACGGCACAGTGAGTCCCCATTTGGGGTGCCCAGAAGGTGACTCGGTCAACCGGGATTACCCCTGGAATAACTACTACTCATCACTCCCTCAGCGATTCCCTCACAGGTTCACTGTACTCCATATAATCTACTATAGTCGCAGCAACTTACCAGTATGATGTTATGTCTAAACCTTTTTTCATCAATGTACTATAACAACTTGTTCTTTATGCTCATCTGTAACTCCCTTGAAAATTCAAAATAAAAGTTGTTAAAAAAAAAAATAAAAAAAAAATAAAGTCTGTGTGTCACTTTTAATGAAACCGTGAATAAGTGCACATCTGTTCTGCAAACTTATTTAAAGTCTGTGTGTCACTTTAAATGAAACCGGAAATAAGTGCACATCTGTTCTGCAAACTTATTTAAAGTCTGTGTGTCACTTTTAATGAAACCGTGAATAAGTGAACATCTGTTCTGCAAACAGAACATCTGTTCTTCACACAGAACATCTGTTCTTCACACATCTGTTTAGTCTGTGTCACTTTTATTATAGCCGCTAATAAGTCAACATCTGTTCTTCACACAGAACATCTGTTCTGCACCAGAACATCTGTTCTTCACACAGAACATCTGTTCTGCACACATCTGGAAATAGTTTAGAACACTTTACCTAAAACCGGGGAGGAACCATACACCTGTTCTTCAAACATCTGGAATCTGTGTGTGAAACTACAGCATAGAGAAGAACAGGCATATGGTTTCGCTCTTTACACACAGTTTGCAGATGTTTGAAGAACAGTGATATCATATCAGTGATATAGTATCACTGTTCTTCAAACATCTGCAAACTGTGTGTGAAGAGCGAAACCATATGCCTGTTCTTCTGTATGCTGTAGTTTCACACACAGATTGCAGATGTTTGAAGAACAGGTGTATGGTTCCTCCCCGGTTTTAGGTAAAGTGTTCTAAACTATTTCCAGATGTGTGCAGAACAGATGTTCTGTGTGAAGAACAGATGTTCTCGTGCAGAACAGTTGTTCTGTGTGAAGAACAGATGTTGACTTATTAGCGGCTATAATAAAAGTGACACAGACTAAACAGATGTGTGAAGAACAGATGTTGATTTATTAGCGGCTATAATAAAAGTGACACAGGCTAAACAGATGTGTGAAGAGCAGATGTTCTGTTTGCAGAACAGATGTGCACTTATTCACGGTTTCATTAAAAGTGACACACAGACTTTAAATAAGTTTTCAGAACAGATGTGCACTTATTTCCGATTTCATTTAAAGTGACACACAGACTTTAAATAAGTTTGCAGAACAGATGTGCACTTATTCACGGTTTCATTTAAAGTGACACACAGACTTTAAATAAGTTTGCAGAACAGATGTGCACTTATTCCCGGTTTCATTTAAAGTGACACACACATTTTGCAGAACAGTGATATGGGTTCTCCCGGCTTATTTATACTTTTTTGACACAGTTTGAAGATGATTTCAGAACAGTTCTATGGCCTCTACTGTTAATTAATACTTTTCAGACCCAGTTTGAAGATGATCCCCATTCACCTCCATTTTTGCATTTTTTATGTTTTTATTTTTTTTTAAATATTTAAAGTTATTTCCCTGTCCCCATTTCTTTGTAGGACACGTGTCCCACTCTTACCCCCATTTTCCTTCCTTTTGCAGACCTCTAGGACCTTCCTGGACTTTTTTACAGCATTTTTAAGAATTTTCATTAAAATTACCAGAACCCCGGACCCGAACCCGGACTTTTTTTGAAAACTTTACAGTCCGAGTTCGCTCAACTCTACTACTGATGCAACTTTTTCAGTTAAAGTAAAAGAAAATTTAAGATGGTGTTTTAATAATGTTTAATGCTTGGTTTTAGAGCACTTGCTTGAATAAATCTTAGCTAACAAATAAGAAGATTTTATGATACAAATTTTGCAGATTCTCCAACAATGAAAGCTGGCAATCCTAGTTATATAAATAACACTTTATGAAATTTTACACTGTATAAAATACGGTATTTAGCAAGGACACATATTCTCCATAGTAAAGCTGGCTAAACACTAGTAAGATTGTGTTTCAAAATTTCTTGCTTTGAGAACATTTGTTTAATTTTCTAATTAATAAGGTGGCCATCAACATTTGTTTTCGACCACAGCAAAAATTTAAATGAGCAGGATGGAAATTTAATTCTTGAGCAAGCTAATTTATAAAAAATTATATTGAGAATTACACTCCCTGTAAATTCATATGCAGGTTTGTCTGGGTAACATTTTTAAACTACAATGCACTGCATGGCCTTTGGACTAGAGCCACAGGGTAGCCATACTAAAGGCAAATAGACTGTACTTTGCAAACTGCAGTTGCACTCTGAAAGTGCAGTTGCTCCAGAGCTTAGTAAATATGGTAAAGCTTGACTTTGTAAAAAGTACCTAATCGCATGCAATGTACATGAAAACACAACATTTTTGATTGCACATGATTGGATGAAGTCAGCAGAGCTTCTGCTCATTTGCTAAGCTCTGGAGCAGCTGCACTTGCAGAGTGCAACTGCACTTTGCAAAGTGCACAGTATATTTCCCTTTACTAAATCAACCCCCAGTGTCAATGAAGAAGAAGCTGCTGCAGGGAAAGCATGCTGTTAGGGCCTTTTATTGCATTTTGGTTACAGAAAGCAGAACATTCACTTGTTTATGACTATTTGTTCTTTTGTTTGCAGCACATTGCTGCATCATTGAAAAAAATGCAACAGTATGCACTTTATATTACTAACTGTCACTACACTCCATTATTCCCATAGGTAAATAAAAGTGAGAGCCATTATCACCGATTAAATCTGTCTTACTGCAGGTCTGTTACAATTAATCAGTCATGCAACACTGTACCCATATGAAATGTGTGTCCTTTTTTTCACACAAATAGAGCTTTCTTTTTGTGGTATCTAATCACTAGTTTTTTTTTTAATTTTTTTTGTGCTATAAATAAAAAAAGAAGATAAAGAGTGGAGTGAAGCACTTGATAGATGCAAACTTGTATCACCTCACACAAATCTACATCAATCAATCTTTCATACCTGACCCCACTTCGAACAGCCAAGAACAAACGTGACCAAACCCCAAATTGTTTAATCTGTGGTAGAGAGACAGGAGCATTCTTACATTTATTATGGAACTGCCCACTAATCCAAGGGTATTGGAGGCAAATAATACATGCATGACACAAGGGGCTCCCTTCTTATACTTGATCCCAAAATGTGTCTATTGGGTATATTCCCAGAAACAGAAGACAAATACACATTTTTTTTTGACTGAAACCCTATTTGCTGCTCAAAAGGTATTAGCAAAGCAATGGATGTAGAACCACCCTCCTGGAATTGCAACCTGGCTAGCCGATGTTAACAATAGTCTCCCTTATAAAAAACTGATTTATACCCATAGAGGATGTTCATCCAAGTTCAACAAAGTGTGGGATAGATGCCTACAGGCATCAGAGACCTGCCCCGACCACATAACCTTTCACTGACAGTCCCTGGTCCCCACTCAAATTAAGAAATCAATACCACAATTGGAAATACACTCTGATAGTCCCCACAGGATATCCCTGGATTGATGGTATGCTAGACTAGACCTAGGCTTTTACTCATTTTGCTGTGCCTTGTCTGATTAGTTCGGTGTAATAGTTATATACATGAATGTAAGAATAACATTGAAACAAATACTCCTTTTTTTTTCTCATTTGCGATAACACTTTATTATGTATTGTCATTATCTTTATTACTTCAATAAAATAACCGTTTGGTGGGGGCGTGGCTTGCGCAAGCTTGTGTATGGCCACTTAAGCAGAGAGCTCACCAGAAGACCGGAGACACATCGACAATACAGCGAGCATCTGCAGCCCTAACATCCTCAGACTGCTCCCCTGGGATCATACAAACCCCGCATGCAGCGCAAAAGGAAAGAAGAACTCCGGCCACAGAAGGTGACAGACTTCTTCTTCAGACTGGTGCCGGACAGCGGAGGGGGACAAGATGGCGCCGCTGGCGAGGCCTCACTCAGCTCATCCACATACACTGACCTCCCAGACGCAGAACAAGAAGAGATTCTCAGGGAAAGTACTCCAGCATCACCTCCTCACTCCCCGCTATCGAGCCCAACATCTCATAGCCCAGCAAAAGCAAGGATGAGGATGCATTCACCACAGAACATCACCAACACAGTGAGTACAGAAACCCAGGCCAGGGGCCCTGAGAAATCAGCGAACTCACCCATAGCCTCCTTCCCCACTTCTGGTCAGCCAGTCCTGGACACAACTATGAAGGACATGTTAGTGTCCCTGCAATCATCATTAATGTCCAGCTTGTCATCCCTGATCCACAAGGTCACAGCGGATATGCAGCACGTGGGGGAGAGGGTGCAGTATATAGAAACTAAAATGTCTGAATGCACCCATACTGTTAATGACTTAGTGGATGCATATGAGGAGCAGAAAGATGAAAACTTATGGATCAAATCTAAATTAGCAAGTTTAGAAGATCGTAGCCGTCGCAACAACTTAAAGTTGAGAGGTGTCCCTGAATCAGTACCCCCATCAGGCTTACACAAATTTGCTACTGATCTGTTCACCATCTTACTACCAGGCATCCCACTTATTGAACTGAATATCGATCGTATCGATCGATCCCCCAAACCATCTGGCAGATGATGTTCCAAGAGATGTCCTGATGAGGATTCATTTTTATTCTACCAAAGAACAAATCATGGCCAAGGCTAGGTCACTAACCATATGATTGTTTGGAGATCTATCCCCACCTTTCGCAACATACCCTGCAATTGCAGAGGCAATTGAAAACAATCACTAAGGCACTTACTAACCATAAGATGGTGTACAAATGGCGTTACCCTGCTTCAATCCTTGTGACACGTGATGGTTCCAAATTTAACATAACTTCATCGGCACATGGAATGAAACTACTTCATTCCTGGGGTATAATCCCTGACTGCCCAGATCCTAACAACTACCCTCCTCGAAGGGATCAACACCAGCAAAGGGATAATCCCCATCAAGACTCCCGCACATAGCAGAATGCTCACCTACAGCACGGTGATTGTAACGCTTCTTCGGTCTGGCACATCGCTCAATACTTTCTGAGTTTAACTTTCCCCCCATCCAATAACAGCAATTTTGAGTTCTGTATTGCTGATTTGTGTTGTGAACCTTCTAGTTCCCTGAATTTTTAGTTGTTCTCTTGTTTTTTTTTCCTTTTATTCTGCTACACTTTTCTGCAGCGTCAACTGGGACACATACGGAAGGAGAGGATGGATATACTGCAGAACATACAGGACTACTAATCCATCTCAACACGACTGGGGGGCACCCGGAGCCTCTCCACAAAATCAACTGACCAACTTACAGTGAGTAACTACAAGACACCACCCCACACACAGTGACATCATGCCCATCTCTACCCTATCTATAAATGTTAATGGGCTAAATCACCCCGCTAAATGAACCTCTCTATGAAAAACTGCAATAACACACAACTGTGATGTGCTCTGTGCTCAGGAAACCCACTTCGTAAAGGATTTTCACCCTTTTGAGGCACCACACACCAAAAAACAGAGGGGAATCCTTATTGCAATCCAATAATCTATACGCTTCCAGCTTCATCAGACTATTTGCAATCCAGAAGGTCGATTCCTAATTTGGGTGTGCACCATAAACTCTATACCCCTTACACTGGTTTCCATCTACGCACCAAATCAGAGACAAATTGCCTTCTTGAAGAAAGTCATCAAAATAGCCAAGAACATTCAACAAGGCAATATAACAATATGTGGGGTCTTTAACACAATCCCAAATAACCACATGGGCTCAACTGGTCACCCCAAAAGACACACCGCACCGTTGGGAAATCTCCTTCTTACCAATGACTTATAAGACGTATGGCGATGTTGCCATGCAAGCGAGAGGGACTATACGTTCCTTTCGCCAAGGCATAATACCTATTCCCGAATACACCTATTTGCCGCAGACAAATGGATTTTGCAAAACGTAACCTCAGTGGATACACACTGCTACTTGGTCCGATCACGCACCAGTAACCATGACTATTTCCGATAGATCTGCTATAGCGAAACCTTTTCTCTGGCGCACTAGCAAAAAGAGTGACTAGACTGGAGACCATTACCAAAGACATATCTGACCTAGACACTAAAAACAAAATACATCCTTCAGCAACACTACAGGCTAAAATATTCTCTTTGCACCTTGAGCTTCGCTCCATCCTGCTGGAGGGTTTCAGCAAGGTGCAAAGGAAGCTGAAAGTGAAAATGTTCACTACTGGGAACAGGGCAGGTAAAGCTATGGCAGCATATGTCAAAGGCAAAAGACTCAAAGCAAAAATTTCATCCCTATATCATCCACACACTAAGGAACAACTAATGAAACCCCAAGCAATTACAGATGCCTTAATTTTGTATTACAAAGACCTATACAACTTGCATATAGACCCTGATACTCATCAACCAACTATCCTGGACATACAAAACTTATTAAACCATATAAATCTTCCCTCCCTAACTTCACACCAACTCTCCACTCTTAATGAACCCTTCACTCCACTCGAAATTTCAGACATAATTTCACAGCTACCAAACTCTAAATCAGCTGGTCCTGATGGATACACGGGAGAGTATTACAAACAATTTAAAGATATACTCTCACCCCAACTTTGTACTACACTTAACTCTATCACTTTGCGTTCTACATTTCCCCCAGAGATGCTGGAGGCAATAATCGTAACTCTCCCAAAACCTAATAAAGAAGCTACAACACCGAAAAATTTCCACCCAATATCACTCCTCAATATAGACTCCAAAATTTACTCAAAGTTAATAGCGAACAGGATAGCTAAATTCCTACGGAGCCTCATTCACGAGGACCATTCCGGCTTCACGAAAGGCCACCAGTCCTCAGATGCCAGCAGGAGACTAATTGACTTGATCCATCATGCTGGTTCTGCAAGAACACCTTCTCTGCTTCTATCACTGGATACAGAGAAGGCATTTGATAGGGTAAACTGGACGTATGTGTCATTGGTCCTCGAGAAATGTGGTTTTCAAGGATGGATACTACAAGCGATTCAAGCTCTATATTCCTCACCATCAGCAAAAGTCTACACTTCAGATGCTATATCAATCCCCTTCCAGTTAGCCAATGGTACTAGACAGGGATGCCCTCTTTCCCCTTTGATTTTCAACCTAGTCATAGAACCATTGGCAGAGCACATTAGAACAAATACCAAGATTTCTGGAATAACCCTAGCATCCCGCGAACACAAAATCAGCCTCTTCGCTGATGATGTTATGCTGATACTGAGTAACCCAACGTCCTCATTATCTGAAGTCCAAAACATTCTAAAGTGGTTTAGCAACACCTCATATTACAAGATAAACAAAGCTAAATCTTCCCTCAATATGGATACCACCACACGACTTTACCTACAACAGAAATTCCCATACACCTGGGCTGAGGAGAAAATACCGTATTTAGGTATACATTTGACCAGCTCAACTAAAAAGCTCTTTCAAGCTAACTATATCCCACTCGAACAGCAATTACAGGACAGTCTCTCCAATCTTTCCAAATTTGAATTCTCCTGGGTGGGTAGATTTGCTGCCTTCAAAATGATATATCCCCCCCATCTTATATATATTTTTAGGACACTTCAAATACCCATCCCACAGAGATACTTTAGCTCTTTACAGTCCTTATTATCTAAATTTATCTGGCTAGGTAAAAAACCTAGAAGGGCCCATAACATTCTGATGAAACAAAATCTGTGGGAGGAGCAGGATACGTAGATATCTGTGACTATTTCCACACCTCCATTCTCGCCAATCTGAAAGACTGGTTTCGCCCCGCACCCTCCTCCTCATGGGGAAGCATCTTACGTTAGGGATAGATCACTTGCCAATTGGCTTCTGAGTACTTCGCTAGGTGCCAAACTCCCGGCAGCAATCCCTCCAACCATGGCAGTAGCTGCATCCACTTGAAAAAAATTGATCTAACAACCATTCAACCATCATGAAGCAATGCCTATTAACATCCTCATCCAAGTCCTTCACCACATTATCCCATCACTTTTGATTGTCCCATGGATAGATAAAGGAGTCTTGAACATACAAGACTTACTTGAAAACGATACCCTTAAATCTTTTGACATGTTGCAAAAACAACATCTCCTACCAAACAAAGAGATTTTCACTTATCTGAGAGTCAAACACTGCATAGCCAACCTGCCTCAGTGGCCCATTAGATTAAACCACTCACTATGGACACACCTAAACATTGCAAATCAAAACACAAAGGAATCTCCCTCTTTTATAACTCGCTTCAGCAGAAAGGTACTCTACATAAAAACAAATCCCTCCTGGAGTGTGAAAAAGCTTTAGGGTCAACGTTTACAACTTACCAATGGAACACAGCACTGAAACAAACATACACAGCTACTCACAGCTCCACCCTGTGGGAATTGACCATTAAATTAACACAAGGATGGTACTTTACCCCAGAGAAAATCTACAGATTTTTTCCAGCACAATCCAATCACTGTTGGAGGGACTGTGGACACACAGGAGACCTAATCCACAATCTCTGGGAATGTTCACACCTAAAATTATATTGGGAAGATGTATTCAAGTTACTTACTCAAGTAGCAAGACTGCAAGTCACACCAACTCCCCAACTGGCACTTTTATCCCTTGGTCTTGACTCATACCCACCACAAACCCGAAACACCCTGATTAATATTCTGTTAGCCGCCAAACTCAACATAACACGTAAGTGGAAATCAACCAAAATTCCTACAATAAGTGAAGTCATTGAGACAACCGACTTGCACTACGCTTATGAGCAATTAATGGCCAGTAGCCTAAACAACACCGAATCCACCAACAATAAGTGGAATCTGTGGGCACAATGGCATAAGAATTATCTCAATCCAGTTCAGGTAGCTGACTAAGCCTTTTCTATGGAAGATTTACTACCACTGACAGACTTCTGGTCTTCCCCGGGATACCTGATCCGTGCGCCCCTACCTGGCCACAATGATCCCAGTAGGGGAGGTCGGGTGGTCTGGAGGTGCTGGGGTGGGGTCTCTGGGGGAGACTGGTCTACAACGACAAGAGAGACCAGCAAGACAAGACACCTAAAGATTCACCCCTCACAACCACAACAATATATAGCTGGCTACCTATCTTGTATGTGAAATTATTAGAATAATGTACATCGATACTTGTATGTGTACCATAATATTGAATACTGCTGCTTATCACTTTCTTTATCTGTACCTGTGAATTGTTGAAAAAAATTCAATAAAAACTATTGAGAGAAAACAAAAACATTTGAATTAAAAATAATAATCATGTTTTGCTGCTAAAGCCACCTGAATTCAAAAGAAAGAAACCAGTTCCACAGCTAAATATGTGCTGCCAGTGTACATTGTCACTAAGCTTTCTGTAAAAATCTCACTTTCCATAATGCTACATACAGCTTTAAAGAGGAACTAAAACCTCCTATCACAAACAGGAAGCTGCCATCTTACCTTCTGTTTAATCTGCAGTTGCCATGGTGTTGCACATGTGATCAGTTATGACACCAGACATTTAATGGCTTGACAGTTTAATTGATAGCACAAGGAAATGTTACAGTTATCATACACGGAGTGCCTTGAATATAACTGTTTTGGGAAACCGATGGGTTTAGTTCCATTTTAAGGCAACCCCAAGCACTTTATTTAAAGGATTTGTGTATTTTCAAAGTTGTAATTGAAGCTGCATAAAAAGACTCTCTTTCTGCTGTATAGTATCTTTTTTTTTGCATTGGTCCATTTTTTTTTTTTACAGTAGTGTATTCGGGTTTGCTGAATAATCTGTCAAAGCCTTGCCAATTAAAAACCAAGCAGATTCTCCCATCACAATTTGGAAGTCAAGGTTTTCCATATCAAAATCTGAGCCTGATTTGCAGCACTTCAGGCAGGAAATAAAGATGAAACTAAGAACTGTCAGGTTCAGGCCATCCATGGGAGCCCTAACAAATCTTATCTAACAAAGCAGCCAAAACAACACTAGTGCATTGCCTGCTGCTTGCCAGTTCTACACTGCTGTATACTCTGCAGTGCCTACTCTTAGCAAATCCCCAACTTGTTCTATTTGGAATTGATTTACTAAAAGCAAATAGGCTTTTCACTTTGCAAGGGAATTTTCACTTAGCTTTGTGGTTGTGGGGAAAATTAACTTTGCAAAGTATACCCAATCACTGGCAAAGTAAATACTAATTTAAAAAATTGTATTTTGTGTGCACATGATTAGATGATGGAAGCCAACAAAGCCTTACTTACCTCATGACTTACCTCATTTATCAACCCTTTTGTCTCTAGTAAATATAGACCTATCTTTGCTCATTAAAATGGTTCTGTTGCTGGCCAATTTTACACTACTCTGCTGTCTCCTAATTCTAGTAGTCATACAACTACTTTACTCTTTCCCTAGTACATTTTGGACAATTCTCCAACATTATCAACATTAAAAATGTTGTACTGCTGACAAATTTACATTGTATCATCTGTGTTCTTATAATTCTTAATGAGAGCTTGATATTAATTATCAAGGAGACATGATCAGTGAGCACAGGGATAGCCACAGCAAACTACTAGCCACATTTTATCTGCCAATCAAACAACAAATAAAATAACTTTTTTTAAACTGAAATGAATCAGATCGCAATGATGTTCCTGTATGTTAGCCAAGCTAATTGTAAAAGAAAAAAAAAATCTATTTCACAGACAAAGGTGTGCTGCCAGGGTTCATTGTTACTAATCCATAAAAACCATACTGTTCTTGCCTAACAAACCTGACCCTCCAAACATCACGCCCTACGAAAACTAGTGCACAGACATTAAGGATCAGATGGGAGGAATTTCGCTTATTTACGCCGCACTTGCTGACAACCAAACTAAACCCTCCTACGCAGCAACATGGGAGAAGGAACTAGATGAATCATGGCCCTTTGAAGTCTGGAATGGGGGGCTACAGCGCTCTTACAAGGGCATAATCAACATTTCTCTGATTAAGGCAAATATCAAAGTGATGACTCGATGGTACAGAATCCCTCATTCTTTAGCGAAGATTTTCCCAAACGCCTCGCCCTTATGTTTCAGGAATTGTGCCCATACGGGCACTATGCTTCACATTTGGTGGTCATGCCCACGAATTAGGGGTCTCTGGAATAAGATTTTTGCAATCATCCGTAAAGTCACGGGGGTGGCGGTCCCCCAATCCCCAGGGATATCCCTTCTCAACCACAGAATTGACCATCTTAATAAACACCAACACAGATTAGCTTTCTTCATACTGACTGCCACTAAGATTACAATAGCTAAGTACTGGAAGAAGCCTAATACTCCTCTGGCCGCAGTCAGACGCAAGATTTCCTGGATCCTAGCACAAGAAAAGGTAGTGAGCATCCTTTTGGATAAAATCCCAGCATTTGAACGGACCTGGGAACCTTGGATGACATTCTCCCATTTTCCCCTGGGTCTGGGAGCCAGTGATCCTCAACGGAATCTACTCGGATGACTGGGGAACACTCTCTTTCTGCTCTCTCCTCGTTCTCTTGCTTGTCTTCTATCTCTTCCTTTCTCCTCTTTTTTCCCTTTTTTTTCTCTACCTCCGGCCTCTCTCATGTGTCCCTCGTGGCAGGGGACAAGGGGGAGAGCCAACGATCTCTATGTTATATTCTTTGTTTTTAGGATGTTGTACAACAGTTCTTTATGGGGTCCACTCTTGTGGAGGGTAGGGGCCTAAAATTAGGCCTTACTTCCCTATACTGGGGGGACCTGGGGCGGAGATTGGGTCCACAGCAGGATCCCTTTAGGGGTGACCCTAGTTCTCCTTCCTCTAGGTTCTCGGTTGGTAAAACATATGGGTTGACGGTTGGTGGACCTACACCAAACTTTGTCCATGCTGATGGTAAGGACCTAGACTCTCTCTACACGAGGGCACAGACACACTTTATGATATACCTATGCGACTACACCTGTTTAATGTGTTTAGACCCTGTGGTTCTCAGCTTGACATGGTTATGTACCTTTTCTGCTTTTACCTGAACTGATTGTATTGAATGTAATCTTCAATAAAATTATTGATATAAAAAAACATACTGTTCCATAATAGCAAATACAACTTTAAGAATTATAAGAACACATATGATACAATGTAAAATTGTCAGCATGCTTGAAATTGTGTATGTTCAATGTTGCCCTGAAAGCCACATGATAAGACATTCTCCTAACTGTACAGTGTTTTTCTTTTTTTTCCTCATAGTGATGCACAGCTTCCAATGCCTTTTTTTGGGAAGTAGTTTGCCTATTAGCCTCTAAGAAATGCCAAAATACATTACCAATATTCATCCTCTAAATTGGGGTTCGCTGGATTTTGAACAAGACTTGCTGAAACCTTGTTGAATCGAACCCAGGCAGATACACCCATCCCCCTTGGGAGTCATGCTTTTCCATACCAGAAACACCTTGTGATTTAACCACTGATTTCAATAACTGGCTGATTATAAATGAGTAGACACTTGCTGAACATTTAAAGTATAAACAATTTGGTGGAATGTATCTATACAAAAGGATAATTTCACAGTGGTTGTAACCCTAAAAAAAACCTGTTCCTTTAAGGCATGGTCTATAGCAGAGTGCTTGTGCCATGCAATTTGTCACTTTCTATGTTGTAATATACCTGGTTGATCCTACCTGTTCCTGTGTCCCCATGTCTGTGCTGACCCCGGAATCATGGCTGCTGAGCCATGATACCGTGGTCAGGTTATGTGCCTTAGTCAGCCCACTCTCTGCTGTGAGTCTTCCCCCCTCCCTGCTTGTCAGTGTGAGAGTGGCTCTCCTCTCTGTCCCTCCCACCATTATTCAGCTGCAATATTCAGCAAATATACATGTATCCCCTCCGGAATATGCTGCCATTAACTACAGGGTATGTGTTTTTGGTAAATGAAAAGACTAAATGCCTTTTCCCACATCACCACTGTGTGGTCACGTGACTTCCTTCGGCTGACCGGCTGACATTACAGGGGAATCGGAGCCCCTCCCGCTTCTCTCCAAAGATCAGGGAAGAAGATCAGAGGGGGATCACGTGAACACACAGCTGCAGAGTGAGAAAAGGTATTTAGCCTTTTCAATTAAAAAAACACAGTAGTTAATTCCAGCATAATCCAGAAGGCATACCAGTAAAGCCACTATGTGACTTTACAAACACTTTAACCTCCAAGCCTAAGCTTTAAAGAACTGGAATAGACTGGTAGTTACACAGTTGACAATCCTTGTGAGCTTCACTAATGACTAGAGATGAGCGAACTTCTAGAAGTCCGGGTTCTGCTGGTTCGGCCGAACTTCGGGACAAAGTCCGGGTTCGGGTCCGGACAGAACCCGAACTTTGTCCTGGACCCCGAACCCCATTGAAATCAATGGGGACATGGACTTTTAGGCACAAAAATGGCTGTAAAATAGTCCTGGAATGTCCTAGAGGTCTGCAAAAGGAAGGACATGGGGGTAAGGGTGGGACAAGTGACCTACAAAGAAATGGGGACAGGGAAATAACTTTAAATATTAAAAAAAAAATAAAAACATAAAAAAATGCAAAAATGGAGATCATCTGAATGGGGGTACAGGAAGGAAAACGTCTGGAGATCCTGTAAGGTCCTGATAAAATGTCGGTAAAAACACGGATTTTCAGGTACAGGGGTAACTAAAGTTACCCCAAGCCCCAGGTCCTGTTTCAAGCCCAAGACAGGCCTGGGCTTGGGCCTGAAACAGGGCTTCAAGCCGGCTTGGTCGTCTTGGGCCTGAAGATCTTCAAGCGAGTAGAGATCAGTAATCACTTCGAGTGTTCCTAACAGTTGACACATTGATGGTCAGATAAGGTCAAGAAATTTCGAATCC
>BLSH010465125.1:3282199-3295357 GCA_018402905.1 Glandirana rugosa
CCAAATCCATTTCTGAATTGTTTAACACGGTCAACAACCACAGAGGTCTCAAGGTATGATCTCCCAAACCGCTGCTTCTGACGCGACCGTAGCCCTATTAGGGTCTCCTCCAGCACGTTACTACCTCTTCTCGAACTCCGACACATTGGGTTCTCGTCTTGAACCCTAACAGGAGGGGTCCCCCCTTTTTCCGTACAGGTCGTTAACCGTAGTTCCCACTCAACATGACGGTGACCAAACAAAATACGTTGACCAGGGTTTACAGTTCCCTCCTAGACCAATCACCTCTCCACTCGAGTCTGTCTACGGATATTCTGGATCCTTAGGTTTAAACTCACTTTTCAAGAAAGGACCAGTTGCATAAAACAAACCAGTGGCAGTACAACTCACCCTTGATGCCAATTGCTGGACATGCCTTTTTCCCCCCTGGGGAGGACAATCCCAAGTTCTGCTCTTGGGTTACACAGCCTCAAGCTCTTCTCCATCATTGCACGACCTCCTCTGGGATTATCCCGATGCCAGCGCAGTCTTCGTCGCCAAACCCTCTAGTATGGAACTCTGGAGACACCAACAACTGGCACAATTTGTTAAGTCTTTACCTAAACCTCTCAGGTTGTCTTCAGATCTTAATGCAGTGGAATCCATTTTCGCATGGGCCCATCCACCCCGGAGAACTGTCTCTTTATGTTATCAAGCTATCCAAGCCCACTGGCCATCATTTCTCCTCAATTGGGAAATGGACCTGAAGCTTCCTTTAACGGACGAACAGAGATCGAATGTCCTACTACTATCTAATGTATCTTCCATTTCCTCAAAAATCTCAGAGTCCAATTATAAACTTTTGTCTAGATGGCACTACTCTCCATTCTTCCCGGAGGTATCACCACTTTGTTGGAGAGGGTGCGGAGAAAGAGCCACTCATGCCCACATTTGGTGGCTGTGTCCACTTATTCAGCCTTTTTGGTCGGAGATCCGACGATGGATTGAAATCATTCAGGGTAGTTCTTTACGGCATGATCCTTGGGTGATGCTCTTTCATTGTATGACCGAACCAATAGGACGATATAAAAAGTCAATTACCCCTCATTTACTTAACGCGGCTAAATCTTTAATACCTAAATTTTGGAAGCAGCCTACTATTCCCTCGATTAAGCAATGGTTTCAGGTTGTGGATAATGTCTATCATATGGAAGACCTAACTTATGACTTGAAAGGGAAATCTGACATATCGTCGAAAATATGGTCCTGATGGTTCGCGTTCAAGTACTCATCTAAATATGCAGAAGTCATGTCACTGGTATAATAAGAAGTAATAGCATTGTAGGAATTTTACCAGCTTGCATACAACTGAGCCGAGGTGAGAACTACTTTCTTATCCCCCCTGTCCCCACTCCCCTCTTTTCTGTCTCTTTCCATATCTCTTTGTCTACCGTCTTATTCTTCTCCTCTACTTCATTGTCCCTCTCTTTGTTCCATTATGCCTTTACTTTTGGTGCAATAAGAAGTGGTTAAGGGTAACCGTGATGTGGTCTACGACGTGTATAGGTAGGGAGCTACCCTTTCGGTAGTTACCCTTAACGGGATCTGCCGATGGCCCCATGTGCGGATGGTCAGACGCAATCCAAAGAGAGCAATATTAGACCGTGGCCCATATTGTGTACTTACCCATGTTTTGGTCTTTAATTGGCAAATGGGCACTGTATTTTGTTCTATATTGTTTAATTTGTCTGTATTCTCTCTGTTTTTCTGAGTAAACACTTATTAAACAAAAAAAAATGACTCTGCAGGCCAGTCAAGTTTATCCACCCCAAACTCACCCATCCATGTCTTTATGGACCTTGCTTTGTGCACTGATGTGAAAACATGTTGGAACAGGAAGTGGCCATCCCCAAACTGTTCCCAAAAAGTTGGGAGCATGAAACTGTCCAAAATGTCTTGGTTTGCTGACACCTTAAGAGTTCCCTTCATTATAACGAAGGGGTCAAGCCCAATGCCTGAAAAATAACCCCACACCATAATCCCCCCTCCACCAAATAATCTGAACCAGTGCACAAAGCAAGGTCCATAAAGACATGAATAAGCAAGTTTGGGGTGGATGAACTTGACTGGCCTGCACAGAGTCCTGACCTCAACCCAATAGAACACCTTTGGGATGAATTAGAGTGGAGACTACAAGCCAATCCTTCTCATCCAACATCAGTGCCTGAACTCGCAAATGCGCTTCTGGAAGAATGGTCAAACATTCCCACAGACACACTCCTAAGCCTTTTGGACAGGCTACCCAGAAGAGTTAAAGCTGTTATAGCTGGAAAGGGTGGGCCAACTCAATAATGAACTCTATGGACTAAGACTGAGATGCCATTAAACTTCATGTGCGTGTAATGGCAGGCATCCCAATACTTTTGACAATATAGTGTATCTAAATTCTATATTAATTGGACATGATGGCTAAAAGCCCCAGAAGAATCCCTGTAGTGTAATAACACGTTGTTATACCCTCCTGAGTTTTGTGGTTGTCCTAGAGCTTTTTTTTCCCAGCAGGGAATATTTGATTGTGTTAACATTGGAGTTATTGTTGCTGCCCACTAGAGTTGAGCGAACCCGGACTGTAAAGTTCGGGTCCGTACCAGACTTTAGGGTGTCCGAGCCCCGAACCCGGACATTTGAAAAAAAGTCCGGGTTCGGTATTCGGGTATTTTTGGTGCATTTTCTATAGCTGCTGGGCAGCCAATCAACAAGCTTTTCACTAGTTTGCCCTTAGAAGCCATCACAGCCATGCCTACTAATGGCATGGCTGTGATTGGCCAGTGCATCATGTGACCCAGCCTCTATATGAGGCTGGAGTCACGTAGCGCCGCGTGTCAGATCGTCTCAGACTAGAGTAGGGAGAGCTTCATAGTGGTGCTGTGAGGGAAAGATTAGCATTCACAACCATCTCAGACTGCATTAGGGAGACATTCATTGCGGTCCTGTGAGGGAGACATTAGCGTTCAGAACCATCTTATAGTGCATTAGGGAGACGTTCCTGTCTGTGTTTGAGGGAGACATTAGCGTTCAGAACCATCTTATAGTGCATTAGGGAGACGTTCCTGTTGGTGCTCAGAGGGAGAGATTATCATTCTAAAACCATTTACTACTGCATTAGGGACAGGTTCCTGTTGGTGCTCTGAAGGGAGAGATTATCATTCTAAAACCATCTACTACTGCATTAGGGACAGGTTCCTGTTGGTGCTCTGAGGGAGAGATTATCATTCTAAAACCATCTCCTACTGCATTAGGGAGAGGTTCCTGTTGGTGCTCTGAGGGAGAGAGTATCATTCTAAAGCCATCTACTACTGCATTAGGGACAAGTTCCTGTTGGTGCTCTGAGGGAGAGATTATCATTCTAAAACCATCTACTACTGCATTAGGGAGATGTTCCTATTAGTGCTCTGAGGGAGAGATTATCATTCTAAAATCATCTCCTACTGCATTAGAGAGAGGTTCCTGTTGGTGCTCTGAGGGAGAGTTTATCGTTATAAAACCATCTCCTACTGCATTAGGGAGAGGTTCCTGTTGGTGCTCTGAGGGAGAGTATATTGTTCTAAAACCATCTACTACTGCATTAGGGAGAGGTTCCTGTTGGTGCTCTGAGGGAGAGTTTATCTTTATAAAACCATATCCTACTGCATTAGGGAGAGGTTCCTGTTGGTGCTCTGAGGGAGAGATTATCATTCTAAAACCACCATCTACTACTGCATTAGGGACAGGTTCCTGTTGGTGCTCTGAGGGAGAGATTATCATTCTAAAACCATCTACTACTGCATTAGGGAGAGGTTCCTGTTGGTGCTCTGAGGGAAAGTTTATCATTCTAAAACCATCTACTACTGCATTAGGGAGAGGTTCCTGTTGGTGCTCTGAGGGAGAGTTTATCGTTATAAAACCATCTCCTACTGCATTAGGGAGAGGTTTCTGTTGGTGCTCTGAGGGAGAGTTTATCATTCTAAAACCATCTACTACTGCATTAGGGAGAGGTACCTGTTGGTGCTCTGAGGGAGAGTTTATCGTTATAAAACCATCTCCTACTGCATTAGGGACAGGTTCCTGTTGGTGCTCTGAGGGAGAGTTTATCGTTATAAAACCATCTCCTACTGCATTAGGGACTGGTTCCTGTTGGTGCTCTGAGGGAGAGTTTATCGTTATAAAACCATCTACTACTGCATTAGAGAGAGGTTTCTGTTGGTGCTCTGAGGGAGAGTTTATCGTTATAAAACCATCTACTACTGCATTAGGGAGAGGTTCCTGTTGGTGTTTTGAGGGAGAGTTTATCGTTATAAAACCATCTTCTACTGCATTAAGGAGAGGTTCCTGTCGATGCTGTGAGGGGGAGATTATTGTTCTAAAATCATACAAAAAGCGAACAAGCAAAACATGGGGCTTTGAGTGAGGCATGTCACTATGAATGATACTACAAAACCTGTGTGCATTAAATCCATAAATGATGTTTATTGATGCCATAATGATATAATACTGATATAAACCCAATCATGGTCCATGTCAAATATAGCAAAGTCATCATCAGATACAATGTAATCAAATCATGAAATGCATATGTGTATCATAAATAACAATTCATAATGCAAAGGTACATAATAGTAACATATAGGATATCTAAACATAGGAACATGATTGGCAAGATAAAAATTGTCATGTATAATTAACATTTGATAGGGTATAATTAATATCATATGCACACAGGAAAAAATATTAGATAGAGTAAAATCTTCATAAAAATCCATCTTGTCTAAAAGTCTTCTAAAATGAACCCTGCACGTTTCATGGCGTAACAGCCACTCATCAGGGGTATAGCAAGATGGTACTGAAAAATATGTTAAAAGTTAAGGGATGATTAGATATATAGTCCCCTATCAGGGGAGCTAAAAATATCAAACATAAACATATCCACTTTGTACATACCGACTTCCAGACAGTGCTCAGCCGAAAAATGGGGGAGACAGAGGCCGCAGATGGATGCCTACCCCGGGGTTGAGGCGGAAAAATTCCCCCCAAGGCCCGAGAGAAGCGGCCACGGAAGGAGGACACACCTCCGCGACACTGTTGTGGCATATTGTGAGTGTGCGTTTGTAGCTGCTTGAGCAGTGAAAAAGGAAAGAAAATGTGATGTCATGAATTATGCAGATGGAAATGGATATAAGTGAATGTAAGTGAAAAAAATAAAAAAATAATACAAATAAAAAATATGTGTGTGAAAGGAACAGTGGTGGAAGTGTGTGAATCTGTGTATAAAAAAAAACAGTATATGCTGTGTAAATGGATGCATGAATGTGTAAAAATGATGATAGTACGGATTACCTGTGCTTGTGATGTGGTGTGGACACTGGCTATGTGAAAAGCCTCTCCACTCAATGGAAGCAAGTGAGGTGGTGTGCTGTCCACTCCGCTACCCGCACCCCCACGGCCCTGGGCGGATATCCGCCAACGTCATACATCCACGCCACAACAGCAGGGAATGGTGCGGGTCGACCGCGGCATTAAATCCACAAGGAAACCACGCCTATCCCATCTGTGGCGCGGGATGGAAAGGACCATTGCAGCGTCACATGACGCAATGGGCGGAGTGACCAAGCATGGCGCCGATGCGTCAGAGGTCGACCCCCACCCACCGCACAGAGGGGGAGTGGAGAGGGGGAAGAGCCGTGATGCATCGCAACCCCAGAAGATGGACAACAACCCTGGCCTCCCGCCCCCAGATAGGGCTAGGAGCAATACTGAAAGGGGTGTGAAAGAATAGCATATGTATCTAAAATACCAGTACCATATTGGCACAAACCATGTGTCAACTACAGGACACCTATAAACAAGTGGACAATATAAATAAAAGTAGAGTAGTAAATATATAAATAAATATAGTTATGGGCGTCATGTCACACAGAAAGAGGAAATGGGTGTCTTCCACCCTGGTACAGTTAAGCAGAAAAATGTGTGACCTGGCGACCCACAGTGGCAAGCCTCCATCCCTAATTGAATACAAAAAAAGTGAACAAGCAAAACATGGGGCTTTGAGTGAGGCATGTCACTATGAATGATACTACAAAACCTGTGTGCATGAAATCCATAAATTATGTTTATTGATGCCATAATGATATAATACTGATATAAACCCAATCATGGTCCATGTCAAATATAGCAAAGTCATCATCAGATACAATGTAATCAAATTTTTTTTGTATTCAGTTAGGGGTGGAGGCTTGCCACTGTGGGTCGCCAGGTCACACATTTTTCTGCTGTTCTAAAATCATCTCATACTGCAGTAGGGACAGGTTCCTGTCGGTGCTGTGAAAGACAGATTATCGTTCTAAAATCATCTCATACTGTTGTAGGGAGAGGTTCCTGCTGCTGGTGTGAGCGGTGGAGAGGTTCCTGCTGCTGGTGTGAGCGGTGGATTTCTTGCACAAAAATAAAAAGTGCATCTACAATTTTCTTTTTTTTTTTTTAAAAAAAAGAAAATAATAATTTATTATTCTTTTTTTAGTATTAATACATAGTGCTAGATAGTACATTTGTGTCCAGAATAAGGAGAGCATCAAATAAGGGACGTGGTCGTGATGCTGCTGGTGCTGCTGGTGTTGGTGGTGTTGCTGAAGCTCCTGTTGCAAGGAGAGGACGTGGTCTATCTGTGCCAGCTACATGCACAAGTGAAACACCTTCCTCAGGTAGCCGACAGAACCTTCAACATTATATGGTAGGCCCAATTGGCGCTCAACGAATGGTGAGGCCAGAACAAGTACAAGCGATAGTAGATTGGGTGGCTGACAATGCCTCCAGTTCCTTCACATTGTCTCCCACCTGGTCCCTTGATGAAAGTTCAGAGTTGGCATCTGAACCCCATGGCCATCTGTCTTTCACCTCAGCCTCTTGTAAATCAGCCAAGCAGTCTGAGCCTCAAGTCATGCAACAGTCTCTTATGCTTTTTGATTACTCTCCTGGTGTGTTTTCCGTGGGCCATCCACATAGCCCTGCCCCAGAAGTGGAAGACATTGAGTGCACCGATGCCCAACCACTTCTGTTGCAGGATGAGTACATGGAAACACCAGCGCAGCACGTCTCTGATGATCATGAAACACAAGTGTGAAGTGCTGCAGCTTTCCACAGTGTGCAGACTGACAAGCAGGGCAGTGGCGAAGGGTGGGTGGAAGATGATGTGGAGGAGGATGATGAGATCCTAGACCCCACATGGAATGAGGGTCATGCGAGTGACGTGTGCAGTTTGGAGGAAGAGGTGATGGTCGCACAGAGGCACCAGCACAGCAAAAAAGGAAGCAGGTTGCAAAAGTGGAGCGAGCGTCCCCTAGACAGTATGCCTGCTACTACCCTCCGCACCCAGGGACCTAGCACACCAAAGGCAGCTCAAAGGCGTTCCCCGGCGTGGCAGTTCTTCAGACAATGTACTGACTACAAGACACGAGTGGTTTACACACTGTGCAATGAGAGCCTGAAGGGAGGTATAAATGCTCTAAACCTGAGCACAACCTGCATCTAAATTCAAAGCACTTGCTGCAGTGGAATAAGTACCTCAAAATCCAAGAAAGGTCTTGGCCTCCTCCTGCTTCCTCTTCTGCTGCTGCCTCGGCCTCTTCCTCCACCTCTACAGTGCCAGCAAACAGAGCATGTGACAGCAACGCCACTATGTCCGCCACCGTCTCCAAGCATTTCCACACAGTCCCATGGAAGCTTACAGCTGTCCATCTCCCAAACACTGGAGAGAAAGAGGAAGTACCCCCCTACCCACCCGTGATCCCTGGCCCTGAATGCCAGCATTTCAAAATTCCTGGCCTTAGAAATGCTGTCATTCCATCTGGTGAACACGGACAGTTTTAAAAACCTGATGGCAGTGGTTGTCCCACAGTACGTGGATCTCAGCCGCCACTACTTTTCCAGGCGAGCCATCCCTTCCCTGCACAAACAAGTCAGGACGAGATCAAGTGTGCACTGCGCAACGCCATCTTTGGCAAGGTCCACATAACCACTGATACGTGGGCCAGTAAGCACGGGCAGGGACGCTGTATCTCGCTAACTGTACACTGGTCACATGTAGTGGCGGGTGGGCCTGAGGCGGCTAACCGTTTGGCGCATGTCCTTCCGCCACCAAGGATTGCAGAGCATTTCTCTTTGCCTCCTGTTGCCTCCTCCTCCTACTGCGCTTCCTCCTCCTCCTCCTCTACCACCTCCTCATCCGCTCAGCGTAACCCCTTCACCACCAACTTCAGCACATCCAGGGGGAAACGACAGCAGGCTGTTTTAAAACTGATATGTTTGGGGGATAAACCCCACACTGCGCAGCAGCTGTGGACATGCATTGAACAACAGACCGTTGAGTGGTTGTTGCCACTGAGCCTCAAGCCCTGCCTGGTGGTGTGCGATAATGGGTGAAATCTCGTAGCAGCTCTGGGCCTAGCCAGTTTGATGCACATCCCTTGCCTGGTGCATGTGCTGAATTTGGTGGTGCAGAAATTTCTAAAAAAGTACCCGGATATGTCAGAGCTGCTGCAGAAAGTGAGGGCTGTCTGTGCGCGCTTTTGGCGTTCTCACCCTGCTGCTGCTCGCCTGTCTGCGCTGCAGCAGAACTTTGGCCTTCCTGCTCACCGCCTCCTATGCAACGTGCCCACAAGGTGGAACTCCACCTTGCACATGCTGGAGAGACTGTGCGAGCAGCAGCAGGCAATAGTGGAGTTTCTGCTGCAGCACGCATGGGTCAGTCGCTCTGTGGAACAGCACCACTTCACCACCAACGAGTAGATCTCCATGCGAGACCTGTGTACCATATTGCGTTGTTTAGAGTACTCCACCAACATGGCCAGTGCCAATGACTCTGTTCTCAGCGTTACTATCCTACTTCTATGTCTCCTTGAAAAAACACTTCGGGCGATGATGGAAGAAGATGTGGCACAGGAGGAGGAGGAAGAGGGGTCATTTCCACGGTTATCAGGCCACTCATTCACAAGTGGTTCGGAGGGTGGGTTCCTGCACCAGCATAGGCCAGGTCAAAAATTTTCAAGCCAGGGGACATTTATGGAGGATGAGGAGGACGAGGATGATGAGGAGGAGCAGGAGAAGGAGGAGGAGGAGGAACCGTGTTAACAGCAGGGTGGCACCCAACGCAGCTCGTGGGCATCACTGGAGCATGGCTGGGGAGATAAGGAGGACACAGATGATACACCTCCCACAGAGGACAGCTTGTCTTTGCCTCTGGGTAGCCTGGCACACATGAGCGACTACATGCTGCAGTGCCTGCTCAACGACAGCTGAGTTGCCCACATATTAACTTGTGCTGATTACTGGGTGGCCACCCTGCTGGATCCCCATTACAAGGACAATGTGCCGTCCTTAATTCCCTCACTGGAGCGTGACCGGAAGATGCGCGACTACAAGCACACTCTGGTAGACGCGCTGCTGAGGGCATTCCCAAATGATACATAGTGCTCATTGGAAGCACAAGGAAAAGGCAGACGAGGAGGAGGAGGAAGAGGTCGCCAACGCAGCTGTGGCTCTGCCAGCACCTCAGAAGGCAGGGTTAGCATGGCTGAAATGTGGAAAAGCTCTGTCAGCAGCATGCCACAGCAAACAGCACCACCAGCTGATAGGCAACGTCTTAGCAGGAGGCAGCCTTTCAGCAACATGGTGGAACAGTATGTGTGCACACGCCTACACGTACTGACTGATGGGTCTGCCCCATTCAACTTCTGGGTCTCCAAATTGGCCACATGGCCTGATCTTGCCCTTTATGCCTTGGAGGTGCTGGCCTGCCCTGCAGCCAGTGTATTGTCTGAATGTGTGTTTAGTACGGCAGGGGGCGTTATCACAGACAAGCGCAGCTGCCTGTCCACAGCCAACGTGGACAAGCTAAACTTTATTAAAATGAACCAGGCATGGATCCCACAAGACTGGTCTGTACCTTGTGCAGAATAGACATTTAGACCGGCCTCAAACAGCCATTGGTATCCTTTTTTTTTTTGAATGTCTCAATATTTTGGGGTCTACCCCAATTCTAAAAAAAACCCAAACAAACAAAAAATAGCGTTGGCTACCTCCTCCTCCTCCTCCTCCTCCACCACTTCCACCTACACCGCCACGGTCACCGCCTCCTCAACCTCCAGGCTCCTACTCCACATCCACCTCCTCCTCCAATTTTTTATTTATTTTTTGTTATTTTAAGTTATTTCCCTATCCACATTTGTTTGCAGGACACTTGTCCTACTCTTACCCCCATTTTGCTTCCTTTTTCAGCCTTCTAGTCCTTTCCATGACTTTTTTACAGCCATTTTTGTGCCTGAAAGTTCGGGTCACCATTGACTTCAATGGGGTTCGGTGCCCGGGGTCAAGTTCGGATCGAGTTCGGTGCCGAAGCCAAACGTTTTCACGAGGTTCGGCCAAACTCGAACATCCAGGTGTCCGCTCAACTCTCCTGCCCACACTATCTGTTTCTCTCTATACTCTTCTGGTTTAGTAATATTAAGAAATCTTGTACTGCATTATCAGTTCTTTTTTCTTTTCAACAATTGGTATTTGTAATACATATGTATAATGATTGTACTACAGTCATTTTTGGTTGACGAGCACTGATCCTTATGATGTCTATTTTTGTAAACACATTTACCAAAACTTTAGATAAAAAAAGAACAATGCTCTGACGCATGGACATTTGCTTGGGGCTGCCATTACTGCATTCCTTTTGTAACAGCTTTTTTTTTTATTTTATTATAAAATTATGTATAATCATTGATCTGTAACAAATATCTTAGACAATGGCAGCATCCATACTTCTCTCATGATGTGTCAATCTGGGTTGTGAGTAAATGTGGGATTTTCATGAGATTTGGTAATTTTTGTATCAAACAATTCCAGACTAGTGAAATCTCGCAAGTATATCAGCCTCACCAATCTGTATTTCAACATTGGCTCATACATAATATTTTTGGCAGGTTGTTCAAATGCCCTACTTTTTATGGAAATAATAATAAATCATATACAAGGTGGTGTGGTGTTTTCTTGATTCTGTGTACTCTTCCTTGTTCACATCAGTCACACTTCCTGCACGGCATGGAGAATTATAGAGACCCAGTGATAATGTCATGCATAATAAGGTGTCCGTTTTTTTGTTTTGTTTATTCTTTTCTTTATGTGGCCATGACTATCATGGGTCTTTAATCACAGTATGGGGATGGGTAGACCCTGCTCACTCTGGAGTTTTGAAAACAATTTATAAGTACCTTTCAAGCCAATTGAGATGTTCTATTTTTTGATAGAGAAGGGAATAGTTAAAACCAATTTTCTTTTTTCTTTAGGTTTTTGAGTTTTTTTCTTTAGCTTTTTGTTTTTTTTTCTGCTTCATTTAGGAGATTCATTCAAAATTGACAAGCAAGCGCTCAGTGCAAAAACAATTATAATAATCAAGCTGCTAGCATTAAAAATGTGACTATGCATTCCTCAAACAGAATATAAAAATGTAACAGTGCAGCGCTAAAATAAATTATAATATGTGAATGTCCAGGAATCAAAGAATAAAAATTGACACAAAAAAACAACAATCAATGATGAAAAACCTGCTTGTGAATGAACTTGGTGAATCACTTCTATTAGTTGCTTTTACAGATATGTCAGGGCAAGTGGTGACCCACAATGGAACTTAAACCTCCTCTGGAAGGAAAAAACTTCACAGTGCAATGCAATAAAATTTTGTGGTGAATGTCCACCGCCAGTATACAGTGCACTCACCAGAAAGTGGATGTAAGAGCAAGCCTTGCATTGGTATCCTGTGCCCAAACAATGGTGCCCGATAACTGTGAGTATCCTATTCTTAATAAGCATCCAAGTGGACATCCAAGTGGACATGGGATCAGGAAGCTAATCCGGGAGCCAAGGAGAAGCTAATATGGTGTAGTATTTATTGGATACCAATAGTACATGTACAAAAATGGCCAGTAAAAACAAGTATAAAAACGTATAAAAACACGTGCAAAAAATGCCGCTCCAAGCACTGGATGCAGCAATGGAAAAGTCAGTGCGTAAGTCCTTCTCTGATGCATTTCGTGCTCAAGCACATTGTCAAAGGGGTCTGCTTAGGCATTGGAGCTGCATTTTTGTGTCAATTTTTACTCTTTGTTTCCTGGACATTCACATATTAGAAGTTATTTTAGCGCTGCACTGTTACATTTTTATTTTCATTTAAGAGATTGGCCCTCGCTTTTTATCCTGTAGACTTAACAGGAAATGCGAGAACTCCGCTTTTAGACAGTTCTCACCAGAACAGGTGTCTCCATTGGAAGAATTCCCCTCTTTTTCAGTTCTGGTGGCTAATCCAAATCCAGAATCTACCCTCATTTTAGTTCCTGGTGACACTGATTATCAGGATAAAAAGAGAGCTAGAAAGTAGTGTTGAGCGAACCCGGACTGTAACGTTTGGGTCCGTACCGAACTTTTGGGTGTCCGTGGCACGGACCCGGACCCGGACATTTCAAAAATCGTTCGGGTTCGGTCCGGGGTTCTGCTATTTTACTCCACGTGTTGAGAAGCTGCAGGGCAGCCAATCAACAAGCGTTTCACTGGTTTTCCCTTAGAAGCCATCACAGCCATGCCTACTAATGGCATGGCTGTGATTGGCCAGTGCATCATGTGACCCAGCCTCTTTATAAGCTGGAGTCACAGTGCTGCAGTCACATGCTCCTTGGGTTAGTGTAGGGAAAGGAAGCTGAAAGCTTGAGGGACAGATTTGAGACATTTTAAGACCTGATCCTGCATCCTGAGATAGATTACTTTACTACTGCTGTCTGTGCTGTTGCTCTGAGGACAGATAGAAGAAATTAGAGATTTTACATACCGCTGCTTTGAGATGCAGATCAAGCTCTGCATAAAACAACGATCGCTACGATCGTGCTCAACGATCAGATTGTTGGGGGAATTTGAGATTTCAAATACCGCTGCTTAGAGTTGGAGATTGCAGATTAAACTCTGTCTAACGAAACGATCGTACGTTCGTACACAACGATCAGATTGTGGGATCGTACACAACGATCAGATTGTGGGAGTAATTTGAGATTTCACATACTGCTGCTTAGAGTGATCTGACTGCACTAGGTAGAGGCTTCTGTTTAGAGGGACAGA
>BLSH010465173.1:25036-39785 GCA_018402905.1 Glandirana rugosa
CGAATGTTGCCCGTTTTTTTTAACCAGCCGGTGTCTCCCGACATAATTATTCAGTTTCCTAAGGCATATTCTCATCAGAGAATGTTAAAGAATTCATGGCTTGTGTGGAGATTTGTATTTTTCGAGATTCCTATGAGTATGTTGTGGAACATATGTCCTTGGTGACTTAACTGTTGCTGTGATTGTTCTGCATTTGTGACTATGATGATGTCTGCTCTCATAGGACTGACAGTAATTTTTATCATAGTGATCATGAAGGAAAGGGTATTGTGCTACATGGGAGATGCCTGCCTGCAGCCTGCAGCCGGCATTTCCCTCTAAGGTAGAAGTGATTTGAGTGGCTGAATAGCCACTCAACAACTTCTGTGGGTGGTAAAAGGGCCCCTCCCCCCCCCCTCCTGCCACCACCACATTTTCCGGGCTCTACCGTCTGATCATGAAGCCTGGGAGCGATGTGACCGGCAGCTACGGCAGCACCACACAGAGAAAGAGGAACCAATGTTGTTTTTCTCCGTCTCTGTGACCCCAGAAACCAGAAGCACTGAGGATTTTGTCGCTGTTGATTTTGGCTCTTTGTTTATCTGGCCATTAGTGGCCAGGAAAGCAGCCGATTAGACAGATCTGTGTCTGATTGGCTGCATTGGAGACCAGAGGAGAGATTTGAGGTCTAATAGATTCATGCTATCACAAGGGATGTTGTTCATCCTTTGTGATAACAACAAAGTTAATACAAAAATGAAAGAGACAGTTTAAAAAAGCTTTTGGATAAGATAAATAATAATAATAAAAAAAAAAGTAAAGCACCCCCGTGCTTTTGTGCAAATGCGAATGCATATGTAAGTTCCGCATGCATATGTAAATGGTGATCGAACCACACTTGTTGATCATTGTGAGCCATAACAGAGCTCATCACAATAGTACATAATGAAAGCCATGAATCAAAGATTTTCATTGTGTACGATTGTCATGTGATTTGCTGCGATTGGCCACAGTGATCACATGGTACCGGTGGTGGGCTGGTACAATGATCTGTCATTGGCTGTGTCCAGTGGACACAGCGGGTGACAGATCGCACCGGAGCATGTCCCGTGGGGTGCACACAAGGTGCGATACTAGGAGGATGTCATATGACATCCTCCCAGGATAGTAGTGCTCCCGTCCAGTCATCATATTAAAATAGGCCGGGCGGGATGGAGTTAAATATGCTCCCAAAACTATAGATTAGGGTCTTCCAGGGGTCTGCTTGAAAACCCAATTTTAGAACATTACAGACCCATTCAGTATGTTTTGCAGTAATGATCAGTTTCCTAGGTGCAACGCCAGTACACCTCTATACATATTATCATACAGTCACTGTGGTCAATAAAGAATAGGTTCTATTTAGCATATACAATAAGGTGGCAGTTGGGCAGAGAGGCAGTTCCCTGATGATCGCATCATACCTCCCAACTTTAGAACTTGATAATGAGGGACTTACTGTGGCAAAAGAGGATGTGGTCAAACAGAGGGAGGGGCTTAAGAGTCATGGTTAAACAAAACCCAGGCTTTCTTGTACCTATAAAATACGATTTGAGTGCTGTGCCACAAGAAAGAGGCTCAGAGACACTTAT
Organism: Glandirana rugosa; assembly: GCA_018402905.1. Classification (NCBI taxonomy): domain Eukaryota; kingdom Metazoa; phylum Chordata; class Amphibia; order Anura; family Ranidae; genus Glandirana; species Glandirana rugosa. The sequence continues at coordinate 26,647 of BLSH010465173.1, forward strand.
AAACCTCAGCACAATGATTAAAAAAAAACAAAAAAAAACTTTCATTACATATGGTTTTGCACACACTGAATAGACAGGAAGCTAACGCTTAGAGCCTACCTTAAAAGAAGAACTTAATTATAAGGGACTGCACAGAAACCAGCAACTGTTGAGACAATGAAAACTTTGGTGAGAGGTATGTAATGATCAGTATAATGTATGCAGTGCAGGAGTCTGTAAGGTAGAGTGCAGGGGTCAGAGTTGTACAATGCTCAGAGTGCTGCAGTCAGGTTTCGGAATTTGTAACACAGAATGCAGGGGGTCCAGGGTGTGTAATGTAATGTGTTCAAGGATTAGGAGTATATAATGCACAGACATACCTCTCAAGCTTAGAACTTGAGAAAGAGGGACACTTTAGAGCAGGGGTAATGAATTAAAATTCATTAATGTCTGATCAGTAACATTTTCTTGTAGCAGAGGTCTGAATCGCATGCTTGCACAATGACTCAGATCCTTCACATCACAGCCCCTATATATCATAATCCCCCCTTTACATGGCAGTTTCCCCTTCGTAACATTGTCCTCGGCCGCCCTTCACATCACACTCCCCTTCACTTAACAGCATTGTCCTCAACCCCCCTTAACATTAACACCCCTCCCCCCATAGCAGTGTCCTCTGTTCCCCCTTCACATAAGCCTGCCTCACAGCAGTATCATCTATCCCCTGTTTACGTCACCCCTCTCACAGTTATGTGCTCTGCCCCCCATTCACATCACCCACCACAGCGGTGTTCTAGACCTCCCTTCAAATCTCCCCCCCAGAGTAGTGTCCTCAGCCCCCCTTCACATCACTCCCCACAGCGGTGTCCTTGGTCCTCTTCACATCACCCCCCACAGCAATGCCCTTTGACCCCCCTTCACATCACTGGTGTCCTCTGTACTATTTCACATCACCCCCCCACAGCCATGTCTTTTGCCTCCCCTTCACACCACTCCCCCACAGTGGTGTCCTCTGCCCTATTTCACATCACCCCCCACAGCCATGTCCTCTGCCCCCCTTTCACATCACCTCCTACACATGATTAGATGATGGAAGCCAGCAATGCCTCACCTTATGCACTAAGCCAGTGATGGTGAACCTTGGCACCCCAGATGTTTTGGAACTACACTTCCCATGATGCTCAACTACACCGCAGAGTGCATGAGCATCACGGGAAATGTAGTTATGGGGTGCCAAGGTTCGCTATCACCGCACTAAGCACTGGAGAAAATTCCCTTCCAAAGTGCCATTTGCCTTTATCAAACTCACTGTGTCTATGGGAATACTCTTCTATGAATTTGTAGTGGTAGCCTGTCTACTTATAGTGATGTATTTCTAGCTTACTTGCATCTTGGGTGACTGTATTTAGCAACATTTTACAGGATATGCATTGAATATTTCAGTAGAACAGGGAAGTAAAATGGAAATAAACATTATTGACAAAACTGAATGCAAACCTGGGGTTAATGTTTAAAGTGAAACTAAGATCTTCAAACACAAACATTGCTGGCAGGTAGGATTTTATTATCCAAGAGGCTAAGTATGACTCTTCTGCAATAAAATCTGCTCTCCTGCCTGTCAACAATGACGTTACTAATGAATGTACACTGGACCGGGCATATGTAGCTCAGTGTACATTGCCAACTTAAACACAAGAGAGGGAAGTGCAACCTAGCACAATAAAACTTTACATAGATTACCATAAAACCAACAATGTTACACTCACATGATCCCGATGTAAAACTGCATCCATGAATCACCACAGAGAACTGTATTGTGTCTACAACAAGCTTTATTACAAATGATCAATCCAAGTGCAGCAGAGTCTCCTGTGTGTGATGTTGCCACGCAGCCATGCCAACAGGTTGGTCAGAGGAGCAGATGTAGGAGAGACCCACTGTCAGCTACTTAGAGCGGTTCTGTTTGACAGTTGCCAGGACCAAATGAGGAAGACTGGCTCTGATGTGACCTGTGGTATGGAGAAGTGACATACGGGTTGCCTAGGTCATATGACATTTGGCAGTAGTTGACAGTGGGTCTCTCCTACATCCACTCCTCTGACCCTCCTGTCGGCACAGCTGTGTGGCAACATCACATACAGGTCCAAATGCAATATTCCCCTTGCACACGTTCCTGAAAAATGCTATTTTGCTATTGCTGGGTGTTGTAATGACCACAGGCTGGGAAACGTAGACAATCTAAGTGAAGGAATGTCACCAGCACACCAAGGATTCCTCAAAATGGGTCCAAAGCTTTATTTTCATGTTTATGGTAAACACAAGGCAACGTGATGAAGGGGCATTGCGTGTCTATGAAACGTTACCTTGTGTTTACCATGTGACCACGAAAATAAAGCTTTGGGCCAATTTTGAGGAATCCTTGGGATGCTGGTTACATTTATTCACTAATATCACACACAAAAGATTTTGCTGTGCTCAGATGGATTGTTTGTAGTGAAACTTGTTGTAGACACAATACAGCTCTCAGTGATTTATGAATGCAGTTTTACATGTGATTGTAACATTTTTTTTTTTGTATTAAACATTTTATTGCGCTTCCCTCTCTTGCGTTTTTGTTCAGGTGCTTACAAGATCTTGTCCAATTATTTTTTTAGGATATAGCTCCTGTTGTTGGTGTGTGTGATTTAATCAAGCTGGATACAAATGAGAATGTTTTGGTCTCTTTACATTGTCAGCTTGCCTTTGATGAGAGGATAAATTAACTCCTGTGCAAATAGACTGGAGTTACATCATTGAGGCCCTGCCAATCAAGATGGCTGAAGACAATGAACCTAGGAGAATATGGGGTGAAGATAACAGTGGCAATTGGAGCAACTAGGGAACTTGGGGCTGTTGCATGGTTAGAGCAGGTGCTTTTTTTAGGTAAGTCTGCCATAATGTAGTAATGGGGTATATGGCGCAGTAAGTATTTGTGTGTACATAAATGTCTATGCAGAACAGCAAAAAGTTCTTGGAGTCCTCTTGGGGCATTCAGGGTAACTTTCTGCTGATCTCAGTGCATCAGATGCAGCACCTCTGAAGAGACTGAACTATCTCTACACAAACAGATGTTAAGTCTGCCATAATGTACAAATATGCTGGACATACTTGCATATTCTGGCAAAAGCCCTGAGAACTGGCAGCCAAATTATGGTAGAACTTTAGTCAAACAATTAGGTCCTGATAGATCACTTCATGCCGGCCTATTTTGCAGTTAAAGCATTAAAAATAAGTGTCTATACAATGTGGGAGGTCAGCTTCAAGTGGAGCGTTCCCAGAGAGGTAATCCAGCTGTATGTAAGGTTAAGGACTTCCTGCCTGTGTTTATTTGGTCAGCATATACAGCAAACAGAAAAGGATTCCCATGCAGGGTTAGAAAACAATGTCCCAAAGCAAAAGTCAATCAACACAAATATACGCCTCCTGGCTAATAAAAAGATCTCACTGGGTCTTCTCCAGTCCTGCAAGCATGTTCCCTCACAACCTGCTTGTCTCCTTTCTCACCAACACCAACAACCTGATTAACCCAGGGAAGAGCCATTATACCCCAGATGAGGAGCAATGTGTGGCCAGTGCTTAACCCCTTGCTGCCTACAGACCTCTCACTGCCACCCATTTACCTTAACCTCCCTGGCGGTGTTCCCCGAGTGTGGCTCGGGGTTAATTTCCACTGCCAAAACTAGCCCCACTAGGGATTACACATTTAAATGCCTCCAATGTACTTATACCGATCCCGCAATGTCTTCTGGCACATACAGAATACATTGTAATTTGTTGATTGCATTACTGTTTCAAATCAGTACACCTCAGATTTGTCCCCAGTGCTTTGTCTAGTGCCCTGTCTGCACCTGCACTGTTCTTTGTGCCTGAAAAATTGAGAGCATCCATGGCATCCCAAAGGCGTCCCTCTACAGTAAAAGTGCTTTTGGACCAGCTAGAGGACAGCGATAGCGAATTAGAATCACTTGCAGAATGGAGCGATAGTGATTTGTGGAGATATTCATCTTCAGAGTCTGAAAGCAACAACAGCGATGATTCTGCGACCGAGCTCAGTGATGTGCACACTTGGTGCTCTATTGACTGCGTTGTACGGATCACGCAGTGCCCCCAAGATTCCCATTTACTGGAGCACCTGGTATGAAAGTGGACGTTGAAGATGACAACCGCTTGGTGTACTTACAACCATTTCTGACCGATGAGGTTATTGAAAAAATAGTTACTGAGACAAACCGGTACCAAGAGCAACAATCAGCTACTATTCATCTGAGGTTTTCAAGAAGTAGAAAGTGGGAACCAGTGACCAAAGATGACATTTGGAAATTTCTGGGCCTAATTCCTCAGGGAGTGGTGGAGAAACCCCTGCAGAAGTGGTATTGGCCAACAAATAAATTACTTGCCTCTCCATTCTTTGGCATGTCATGTCGGAATACAAATTTTCCCTGATAATGACATTTTTACACTCGAAAACAACAAAGAATTTGTTGAAACTACTCATCCTCCACCAAAACTAAAGAAAATTTGGGAAGTATCTCAAATAATTAAAAAAATTTCCAACTGAGCTTGTGCCAGAAAGAGATGTCAGCATAGATGGAAGTCTAATGGCGTACAAAGGAATGTTCAACTGGGTGCAATACATTGCATCAAAGAGAGCACCATTTCATGTGAATCGTCAACTGGCTACATATGGAATTCAGTCCTTTACACTGGAAAAGGCACAAAATTCGACCCAAAATACAGCAACTATTGAATGGCAACATCTTCCGTTCTTTCCCTCATTGAGCCATTGCTAAATCAGGGCTATTGGGTAACTACAGACAACTTTTATATGTCTCCTGAACTTTATGAGTTTCTTCTGAAAAATAAAACAGATGCCTATGGAACTGCTAGGGCTAACCGGAGGGACCTGCTGCCAATGTTTGGCAATAAGAAGCTGAAGATGGGAGAAATGGTTGCTTGGCAGAAAGGCAAAATGATGGCACTGTGATGGCGTGACAAAAAAGATGTGTGCCTAATGAGTACAGTCCATAACACCTCCACTGTTATGGTATGCAAGAAAGGTGGGAAAGACATCATGAAGCCACAAGTAGTGATTGACTACAATAACACCATGGGAGGCGACCAAGCAATGACATTTTACCCAGCAATGAGGAAGCAAAAAAAAAAAAACTACAAAAAGATCTTCAGGCATCTTCTGGAGCAATGCTTGTGGAATGCCTACATTCTGCTAAAAAAGACATCAACCAGAAAAAGTCAGCACCAACAAGGCTGTGTGTGTTTTTTCTCAAAGCGAGATGACAATGGAAAGAAAATCCAAAAGGAAACCAGGTTCCATTGTCCTGATTGTGATGTCGGACTTTGTGCAGTCCATGTTTCAAAATGTATCATACCCGGGATGTTTACTAAACCCATATGCAGTGTCTAGTATTACAGTGATTAGTAATATTGCACCCTTGTTTGGACACGTCAGTGTTTTTGGTTTGATTACATGATTGAATTAAATGTATTATTATATTATTAGTTTTTGTAATTATTTATAATTTATTATTTTATAATTTATAATTTTGTGTTTCAAACTTTATCATACCCAGGATGTCTACTAGACTCTTGTTTGGACAGATTGAGTTATTCGTAAGAATTACAGGCCTATAATATAAAACAACAAATGTCCTTGCAAAACAATGTACCGCTTTGGCATGCAAAATCTTGACACAGTCATACCGCCAAGGAGGTTAAGAACCTCAAGATTCTATGTGGCAGATACACTCCAACAACTGACAGGGGCTGTAGGGTTGCCACCTCATCCGTTTAAACCCAAACACATATGAATTACACAGGTTCTGAGGCGAATTTAATGCAGGTAAGGCACAAAGTGAGTTTAATTACCGCCTTACTCAGCCACAGAACCTGTGTAATTATTATGTGTTCGGTTTCAAAGGTATGAGGTGGCAACCCTATTTGTCACAACTGTTTAAAATCCAGTAATGCACTCTGCTCTGCACATGCTCTCACCCTGCTCTGCACATGTTCAGTTGTCCTGTTATTTCGACAATATGTGCCAATAATCTGTATGTCACTAAAGTCACTAGAAGCTGATCAGCTTACAGCCTCAAGGTTTACTGCTGTTGTTAATGGGAAGGAAGCAACAGAAATTAAACAGACTGTGTAAGCAACCACAAATTAGCAAGGGAGCAAAGAAAAGCTGGAGAGGTGACAGGACAAAGTTAAACTTACAAGGATAGTGTCTTATCTTATCTCTCTGATTTTCTCTCCTTTCTCTCTTGGCATGGGCATCAGCAACTGTGAACCTGAGCAGCTACTGCAGCCTTCACATCTAGCTGAGCCAAGAGATACAATCCAGGCTGGAAATACAAACATTTTAAGTACAGAAAGTGAAATATAGTTTTTGAGATTAAGGAGAGGGGGGAGAGTTTTTAATAGGGAAGTGACTGCTCTGGGCTTCATCAAAATGGCAGCCTCCAGCAGGATAAAACAGGAGCAAGTTTGGAGGCAATTTACAGCACACATTAATTTTGGAAACAATTATTAATGTTTAATGTATGTTCCTTGCTAAATAACATCATTTTTTAAATCAGGTTGTTATGGGTAAAGTTCTACTTTAATTTCCACTTCAAAAATACATTTACTAAAATCAAAGTTTACCTAATTGTAAAACGTTTTTAATAGGAGCTTCCAAAGCAAAAATAAGTGTAGCACCCCCTAGTGTGTGTTAGAATTTAGAGTAGGTAAAATATAGTTTGGCTCAAAGCCAAGTCTGAGCCATGGAATCTGGGTCTGGGTTCAGTGAAGTTCAGGGCTAGGTGACTCATCCTGGCAGCTCTCTCTAGATGGTTGGAGAATTCTCTAGAATTAGTGGGTGGAGGTAAAGAGGAGCTGCCTTGATTATTTATGGAGCCTCAGCCAATTCTCAGAGGTAGGCTGACAGGTGGCTGAGACCACTCCATAAATAGGCATGGGCCATGCCAGCACGGGCATTCGGGTGGAAGATAGAGATACAGTGCTGAGGAGGCTGTTGGTGACCCTCAGGGGTGCCCCCTAGTCTGGGGGAGTGTCCTGCCTTGGACCAGGGCTCAGGTACTGGAAGGATCCTGCCATAACACACAGAAGAGAGCCCTTCCTAGAGGCATGGGAACAAGAGAGGACAGAGTGAGTAGATAAGCACTGTTGGGGACGGGGGGGGGGGGGGCTGCTAAATAAAGCCAATCTCCCTGAAGACAGCGGTGTGCTTAAGTCTTCATCCTTCCCTGGGAGATCTCCTGAGAGTCAACCGGGTGGGCTGGTGTAGAGTCAGTCAGGAGGACTGGTGTGATAGCCCGGGGGGCTAGAGAAAGGGGCAAGTCCACGCGCCACACTATATAAGGCTGCTGCTTACATGGTGGCCATATATAGTGAATGAATGGAGATTAGGCAGGTAGTTAGTGTAGTCTGCAGTCAGTCAGTGTAGTATATACAATACAGTGTAGAGTATATAGTGCATTCAGTGTAATATATATAAAACAGTTCAGAGTATATAGTGCAGTCAGTGTAGTATATGCAATACAATGGAGAGTATATAGTGCAATCAGTGTAGTATATATAATACAGTGGAGAGTATATAGTGCAGTCAGTGTAGCATATATAATACAGTGGAGAATATAAAGTGCAGTCAGTGTAGTATATATAACGCAGCGTATTGAAGTGGTTAAGGGGAACCCTATGACAGAATTAAGAAAAAAACACCATTGGGTTTCCCCCCCCAAAATCCATACCAGGCCCCCTGAGTCTGGTATATATTTTAAGGGGAACTCTATGCCAAAATGTAAAAAAAAAAAAAACAGCATGGGGTCCCCCCAAAATCCATACCAGGCCCTTTGGCTCTGGCATAGATTTTAAGGGGAACTGCATGCCAATTTTTTTTTTTAATGGTGTGGGGGTCCCCAGCAAAAATCTATATCAGACCCTTTTTTTAACGGGGCTTCCAGATTCCGATCAGCCCCACCGCTCGCAGACCCCGACAACCACAGGCCAGGGTTGTTGGGAAGAGGCCCTTGTCCCCACCAACATGGGGATAAGGTGCTTTGGGGGGGCACCCCAAAGCACCCTTTCCATGTTGAGGACAAGTGGCCTAGTATGATTCAGGAGGGGGGGGGGGGCGCTTGCTCATTCCCCCTATTCTGACCTGCCAGGTTGCATGTTCTGGTAACAGTCTGGTATGGATTTTGGGGGGAACCCACGCCATTTTCTTTTGAATTTTGGCATGGAGTTCCCCTTACCAGGGAACTCCACGCCAAATATCCTGGTATGGACTAGGGGGGACCCTACGCCATTTTTTTCATTTAAATCTATGTTGCCGGGAGCCAGGAATACATTACAATCACAAGCAGGTTTGAATGACATTTTTTTCTTTAGAAATGTCATTATTGCTGTGGCATGTTCTAGACATCACACAGATGCGCCACTTTACAGAGAGACCAAGGGGACCCCCCAGGCATGATATTTAACCACTTCAATACTATGCACTTAGAACACTTTACTACCAGACCAATTTTCAGTTTTCAGTGCTGTTGCGCTTTGAATGAGAATTGCACGGTCGTGCGACGCTGTACCCAAACAAAGTTTTTATAATTTTGTTCCCACAAATAGAGCTTTCTTTTGGTGGCATTTGATCACCCCTGCGGTTTTTATTTTTTGCGCTACAAATAAAAAAAGACCGAAAATTTTGAAAAAAAAAAAAATTCTCTATTTTTGTCACAAAATTTTGTAAATAAGTAAATTTTCTCCATCACTGGTGGGCACTGATGAGGCTACACTGACGGGCACTGATGTGGCAGTACTGATTGGAACTGATGAGGTGGCACTGATGATGAGGCACTTATATGCAGCGATGATGAGCACTGTTAGGCGGCACTGATAAGCAGCACTGACGGGTACTGAGAGGTGGCACTGATATACAGCACTGATGGGCACTGATATGCAGCACTGACAGACACTGCTAAGCGGCAGTGATGGGCACTAATAGACAGCACTGATTGGCACTCATAGGCGGCACTGGGCACTGATAGGTGGCACTGATGGGCACTGATAGGTGGGCACTGGTAGGTGGCAATGGTGGGCACTGATGTGTGGCACTGGTATGCATTGATAGGGGCACTGGTGGGCACTGATAGGGGCACTGGTGGGCACCGGTGGGCATATACATTAATAGGGGCTCATTCCCTGGTGGTCTAGGGTGGCATCTGAAGGTGGCAATGAGTGAAGGTGGACCTGAGCAGTATGTCACTTACCTGGTGGTCTAGGGGGGTCTCCCTGGTGGTCCAGATCGGCTCCCTGGTGGTCCCTGGTCGGCTCCCTGGTGGTCCTGGGTGGGCACATCCCTGGGCAGGCTTCCTGGTGGTCTAGGGTGGCGATCCGAGGGAGGGCTGTGCTGATAAATCATCAGCACAAACCCTCCCTGTCAGGGATGCAGCCGATCGGCTTTCCCCTCATCAGGTCTGCAGACCTGAGTACAGGAAAGCCGATAAACGGCTTTCCTGTATTACACTGTGACCAGCCGTGATTGGTCACGGCTGGTCACATGGTAAAGTGCTTCGGATCAAAGCACTTTACCAAGATCGGCATTGCGGGGGATCAGACTGACCCCCCACACCACCGATCGCCGCGATGCGCGCTCCCCCCCGGGCGCGCGGCGGCTTGTTATCCTGAGGACGTCATATGACGTCCAGTCAGGATAACTGAGCCACTTCCCGGCCTTCATTTGGCATACGGCGGTCGGGAAGTGGTTAAAGGAATATTTCATTTTTATTGTTTCACTTTAACCACTTCAGCCCTGGAAGGATTTGCTCACTTCCTGACCAGGCCATTTTTTGCGATACGGCACTGCATCACTTTACCTGCCAATTCCACAAATAGAAATTTCTTTTGGGGCTATTTGATCACCTCTGCGGTTTTTATTTTTTGCAAAACAAAAAAGAGTGACAACTTAAAAAAAAAAAAAAATTTTTTTACTTTCTGTTATAATACGTATCCAAAAATTATATACAAAAAACAAACGTATTCTTCAGTTTAGGCCAATATGTATTCTTATACATATTTTGGTAAAAAAAAAAATCACAATAGGCGTATATTGATTGGTTTGCGCAAAAGTTATCGCGTCTACAAACTACAGGATAGATTTATGGACTTTTATATATTTATTTTTTACTGGTAATGGCGGCGATCTGCGATTTTTAGCTGGACTGCGACATTGCAGCTAACAAATCTAACCCCAAATGACACTGTTGGGGACCAGTGACATTATTACATGATCAGTGCTATAAAAATGCACTGATCAATGTATAAATGACACTGGCAGGGAAGGGGTTAACACTAGGGGGCGATCAAGGGGTTAACTGTGTTCCCTGGGTGTGTTCTAACTGTAGGGGGGATGGGCTGACAGGGACATGACAGAGATCGCTGTTCCCGATCACTGGGAACAGCAGATCTCAGAGATCAGAGATGTCCCCTGTCAGAACAAGCATCCACCTTGTTTGCATAGCCAGATCACTGTTCTGCCTCTATGTACAATGATCGCGGGTGGCCGGCGAACATTGAGTCCGCTGGATCCGCGGGCGCGCAATCTCACATGCACAGACCGACGTACGGGTACGTTGGTTCGCGCAGGAGAGCCAACCTGCTGCAGCATAAGTGTGGCAAGTGGTTAAGCATCATTAAAATCACTGCTCCTTTAAAAGCAATTGTTTCAAAAATATTTTTTTTGCATTGATAATACATGTCCCCTAGGCAGCACCCGGGTCCCCATACACTTTTTATGGCAATAACTTGCATATAAGCCTTTAAAATGAGCACTTTTGATTTTTCATGTTCGTGTCCCATAGGGTTCGCATGGTCGCTAGAGCTTTTTGCTTGTTTGAGGTGTTCTGGTGTGAACCGAATCGGGGGGGGGGGGGGGGTGTTCGGCCCATCCCTCTCTCCAAGTCATTAAGGTTTCAAGGCTGACGTCTGGCAACTCTGACCTTCAGCTCCCTCCCCATTTTCTATGGGACTAAGGTCTCCAGGAGCTTAATGTGCTTCTTCTTGAACCACTCCTTTGTTGCCTTGGCTGTGTGATTTGGATCATTGTAATGCTGGTTTATCCATCCATGACTCTTGTGCAATGCCCTGGCTGAGGGAAGGAGGTTCTCACCCAAGGTATGATGGTACAAGGCCCCGTCCATCGTACAAGGCCTGTCCGTTTTCATTCAATCCCATCCAATCCGCCAGACGGATGGAAAATAGGGTTTCCATCCATTTGGATTTAGCAGATCGGATAGCGGTAGATGTCAACGGACATGTCACCGCTGACATCCGTCGCTCCATAGAGGTGAATCCAATCGGGTGCATCTGAAAAATGGACAGGCGGACCTGATCGGTCCACATGTGTGAAAGGGGCCTAAAGCTGGCCATACATGGGTCGAATTTCAAAAGAACTTTGTTTAGAAAATCTTATCTAAGAATTTTCATTCGAATTTCGCACCATTCGTGGGCTGCAGCAACAGCCCTTTTTCGTGCAGTCATCAAATTTGAGAAATCAGGCTTGTTGGAAACTTTTTGGAAAATAAACGATTTTCTAATCAAGGATGGGAGAATCGTGCGAGAAATGTAATCGAAAAAGTAATGCGCATGAGTAGAAAATTCCCGGAAAGAAGATTGCCAGCCACGAAAGTTCTTTTCTGTTGCAATATGAGGTGAAATTGAAGGCTTTGTTGGTCGAATTTTGAAATCAATGGTGGCACCATTCTTTCGAAATCCGACCCATGTATGGCCAGCCTATACAATCTATTAATATATTGCAATATATTATATATATATTAAGCCTCGTACACTCACACTTAGATTTTCGGATGACCGAACGTCCGTTTTTTGTTGCATGCTAGCCTCATGTTGAAAGTGAAAAGGTTACTCGCCATACGAAAAATCTCGTAAGACAGAATACAACTTCAGAAGTGATGTAATGTGTTGAATAGTTGTGTATGTTTTTTTCGTTTTTGTGCATGCGCAGATTTTTTTTTTTGGACGAAAACCGTGGTAATTAAACGATAAGCAGACATTGAGTTCACATACAACAAAAATTTTATAGTCTGCACATCAGAATTTTTTTCATCCGAAAAGTCAGAATCCACTGTTGAAAGGACCATACTAACGGTAAGATTTTCAGACGATCGGTCGTCGAACGAAAATTACCGTACAGATGTCGCATCCTGTGTACAAGCCTTAAGCCTCGTACACATGGTGCGACGGTCGAAAGAAAACGGTCGTGCAACCACCCCTTGTAAGATTATCTGACCGTTAGTACGTGTGATTAGAACAGCTGACGTACGACGGTCATACAACAGGAGTTGGATGAGCAAACTAGAATACTTTGGTTGTACCAACAAGCGGTCGTATGACCATTGTATTGTGTGTACAGAGAAGGTGGTCCAACAAGTTGTACTGTGCAAAACACGCATGCTCAGAAGTCAGGAATGCTCGGAAGTGTCTGTTCGTTCCTAATTCACAAATTACATGCACCTGAACTTTCTCTTTATACGTTCGTAACTAGTGTTGAGCGAACCCGGACTGTAACGTTCGGGTCCGTACCGAACACGGACATTTCAAAAAACGTTCGGGTTCGGGTCCGGGGTTCTGGTATTTTACTCCACGTGTTGAGAAGCTGCGGTGCAGCCAATCAACAAGCGTTTCACTGGTTTGCCCTTAGAAGCCATCACAGCCATGCCTACTAATGGCATGGCTGTGATTGGCCAGTGCATCTTGTGACCCAGCCTCTTTATCGGTACGGTAATCATCCGTACCGACACTACCGAAGATTCCCGTTTGGTCACTTTGCGAACAACTAACCGACGTGGCGTCGAAGAGTTGTGCACCTCATTTTATGGTCTTGGGGCCTGGGCTTGGGCTTGCAAAAAACTTTACAGGCACAAGCCATGCCTGGGCTTGCAATGTCAGGCCCAAGCGAGTTGTGATCAATGCTTGCATATTTCTCTTTCAAGTCCACGTACATTAAACACTTAATCCTTGCTTGTCTGTGAAGGCTCGTAAGGACTGAAGACTCGTACGCACAAAACGTGTCATGTTGAACAACCTGGTGG
>BLSH010465173.1:53042-81642 GCA_018402905.1 Glandirana rugosa
GTGTCGGAGGAAGATGGGGCCTAGCTATTGGATCTCGCAAACCATCATTTCCCTTACCACAACCCCAGACATTTGTTCTGGAATCCTGAAGGCTTCGCCCCCTATGGGCCTTCTACCATTGATTTTCTTTTATTTTTCCATTTTCTTTTTTTAGGTCCTTTTTTGACCTGTTTTTGGCTTGCAATTGTGACCTATTTGATGCTACTTTTCCACTTTTAAATGTCTGCATTCTACTATTTTTCTTGCCTTATGCACAATATTTCTAATATTCCACTGATGTTAGCTGTCTGTTTCAATGATACATCAAGGCATTAAGAGTGTTTTCATGTAATGTGAAGGGTAATGTGAAGGGCTTGAACTCCATTCATAAGCAATGGTTGGCTTTGAAGGAGTTCAAATCCTCAAAGGCGGACATGGTCATGGTTCAGGAGACTCACTTTCTTGCTGAGGGTTCCTTTAAGTTTGCATCCAAGCAATTTCCCATCGCCTTTGTGGGTTCTGACCTCTCTGGAAAATCCGGGGTAGCAATCTTGATCAAATGTTCCAGCTCGATACGTATTACATCCTCATTCCTGGACCCTCATGGGCGATTTATTCTCTTGAACTGTGTCCACATGAACACGTCTTTTACTTTGGCGAACATATATGCTCCTAACTCGGGGCAGATTGGGTTTCAAACAAATGTTTTTGAGAAAATACAGTCTTTCTCACAGCCCTTCATGATCACAGGAGGAGACTTTAATATGTGCATGTCCCCGACCAAAAATAGATGTGCCCTTTTTTAGACCACCCCACCAATTCAAGCTCAAAAACTATCTACTTCCTTTCTCTAATTTGTCTGATCCTATAATTTTTATGATACATGAAGAGTAAAACATTCAACTCACAAACAATATACATTTTACTCCCCTGCACATACATTATACTCTAGATTGGATCATTTTTTGTGACCACACCCTTGCTGACTAGCATAGTAACTTCAGATATAAACCCTATCAATTGGTCTGACCATGCACCTATATTATTATTATTATACAGAATTTATATAGCGCCAACAGTTTGTGCAGCGCTTTACAAAATGAAGGCAGACAGTACAGTTACATCACAATTTGGTACAAGAGGAATCAGAGGGCTCTGCTCTAGTTCTTGATCTTACCCTATCTGTTACGACAACCAGAACTTGCCATTGGCGTCTTAATGAAACTCTTCTGCGAATTCCTGACATTAAGAGCCATTTGCAACATGAGTTGGAAAAATTCTGACAATTTAACAAGGCCACGGTGTCGGAGACCTCTACTCTGTGGGAAGATCATAAGGCTTTTTTTTAGGGGTTAATGCATATCTGCTAGAGTCCACTCTTCAAAGAGCTGAACTCCTCTCTCAGCTATGGGTAGTGGAGACACGTCTTCTCTTTTCCCCCCACTGTGGATCGCCTACACGCGTGGTGTGATCTCTGTACGCAATCATCTTAGGTCATTAGATACGGGTACGATTTTCTAAGTCATTACTATGGGCTAGACAAAAGTTTTATGAGTATGCCAACAAGCCACACAAAATGCTAGTTCATAGGCTTAAGCCATGACCCTTTCTCTCCATCCCTGATTTTCTACTACAGCCAAATGGTACCCCCACCTATTGCCCTCAGGCTATGTCTAAGGTTTTCGGTGACTTCTATCATGAACTATATAATTGCTTGAGTTCAGACCCTCATTCCCAATTTACACAAAGAAAATTAGATGCTTTTATTGCCTCTTTACAACTACCTAAGATCTCTTTAGCTCAATGTGCTGCACTCCTATTACTGCTGAAAAATGGGCAGAAGTTTTAAAATATTTACCACTGCACAAATCCCTAGGACCTGATGGCCTCCCTTACTCCTACTACAAGACTTTTCTCCCGATTTTATCCCCGCACATGCTAAACCTCTTTGCCTCCCTGATGAAAGGTGCATTACCTAACTCTTCATTTTTACATACATTTATTACGGTTATCCCAAAGCCAGGCAAGGACCCATCTGTCCCTGACAATTACAGTCCTATCGCACTGTTAAATTCAGATTATAAAATATTTACAAAAATTTTAGGGAATAGACTGTCATGTTTGTTACTGCCATTGCTCCATAGAGATCAAGTAGGCTTTGTCCCAACTAGACATGCAGGTGATAACACAACATGCACAATAGATCTTATAGAACTTTTGACTAAAACTAACTGCTCTGCCTTAGTGTTAAGATTAGATGCCCAAAAAGCCTTTGATTGCCTTAGTTGGTCATTTATGTTCGCTGTCCTGTCCCATTTTGGCTTTTCAGGTTTCTTTATTAAGGCGTTACACACATTGTATTCAGCGCCTACCTCTCAATTACAACTTTCTTTTTTTTTTTTTTATTCCATAAAGTTTATTGAGAATATATCAAAGGGGTTACAAAACAGTGAAATAGTATACTTCATCCAGCATGGATTAGACAGACAAATTGGATGTTTACAGAGTTGTAAAAAATACAATTAGATGTAATTAGGTAATCTCTTCGGACATTAGTGATTCTAGAGTTGTTACCCAGGCGTTGTGAGGATAAGGCATCTGTGATCATGGTCATCTTATGGGTATAATTAGGTTCTCGTTGTATATGCTGTCTGGTCTTACCCTTGGAGGATGTTATCTTACGAGAGGGTGAAGTGTTGTTTTGGGTATGGATGGGGTTAGCTCGTCTAGGGATGTGCGAGCCTGGAGGGGGGAGGGAAGGTGTATGGAAAGATAGGGTTAGAGGTGGAGGGGGGGGAGGGGGTGGGTGGGAGGTGTATGCCGTGAGGCTGGGGGGGGGGGGGCTCCCATCGCTCGGGTATATGGGGGGGTATGTAGTGATTTGTCTAATATGTTAGGTTCTCTCTTCCTGTAGCACTCTTCTTTTTAAGAGGCTTAAGTTCTTGCTACTCCTGTTAAGAGGGTAAGAGGAAGAGTATTTCTTCTGGATAGATGGGTAATGTGGATGTATTATTTGACGAGTGTATGAGTTGTAAGGGGTTACATGTTTCTAAGTATTTTTTAAGAGGAGTTCATTAGGGTGTTGTATTTATCAGTTGTGCAGAAATGGGTCCAGCTAGCCCATATGCGTGAGAATTTGTGTGGGCAGTCTCGGGCTACAGATATTATTTCTTCCATTTCTGCGGTTTTTTTTTATTCGCTTAAGCCAGTCCTTGATGGACGGAACACGGTTGGAGCCCCAGTAGAGAGGGATACACATCTTGGCTGAATTTATCATATGGGGAAGTAAAGTTTTGCGGTAGTGATGTGCAGGAATATCGGAATGATGGAGTAGGAATTGTGCTGGTGAATTCTCTAATGTGTAGGTGGATATGTGTGAAGTGAGTTCTCTGACTTGACTCCAGAACGGTTGGGTAAGGGGACATGACCACCATATGTGTGCTAGAGTGCCTGTATCGCTGGAGCATCTCCAGCATCTATTTGAAAGAGCTGGGTTAAATTTGTGAAGCAATACTGGAGTTCTGTGCCAGCGAGACAGCACCTTGTAGCTGTTTTCCTGTGTGGAAACATTCAAGGAGGATTTGTGCGATAGTGTGGCTATGCGCTCCCATTGTTTTTCTGTCATGGAAATATTCAGCTCTCTTTCCCAATTTTTGCACATTAACGTAGATTTCATTGTGTAGTTAGAGGATAGGATATTGTAAATCGTAGATATCACATGCTGTTGAGGAGCAGGATGTGTACAGAGTTGTTCAAATGGGGTCATAGGGCGAGATACATTGAGATTCTTGTTAATGGTTGTTAGGAAATGGTGCATCTGGAAATATGTCCACAGAGGGCATGTTAGTGTGGTGTGTTTTGTCGGCAAAGATGTTCTGTCAAGGAAATTGTTGTTATGGTAGAATTGGTAGGCTAGTACTGTGTCATGTGACCAAATATTTTTTAGAAAGCTGGATGACATGCCTGGTGGGAAAGCGGGGTTTAACTTTAGAGAGGTAAGTGGCCCTGTGTTGGATGAGATTTGCAGTGTTGTGCATGCAGTTCTAAAGCATTGCAGCGTTGTATTGATAAGTGGATGGTTTTTAAGTGATATGGGAATGTCTGAGGAGAGTATCCAAGGTAAGGATTGTGTAGGTATGGAAGAGAATGAGTCTTCTATTGAGATCCAGTCTTTATGTGGTTTATGGATCGACCAGTCGATTATTCTGGATAGATGACATGCCCAATAGTATTTGTTAAGGTCTGGAAGGCCTATACCGCCTTTGGTTTTGGGTCTTGTCAATTGTTTGAAGGAAAGTCTGGCTTTCTTCTGGCCCCATAAGAACGTGGTACAAATTCTATTAAATGTTGTGAAGAAAGATGGCGGGACTTTGATGGGGGTCGTTTGGAAAATATAGAGCAGGCGTGGTAATATATTCATTTTAAGAATCGCAGCTCTCCCGAACCATGAGAAGTGGGCTTTGTTCCATTTTTCTAAGTCACTGGCGATCGCTTTAAGGATGGGTAAGTGATTTTTGGAGAAGAGGTCAGAGAGCTTTGGGGTCAGGTTGATCCCTAGGTATCTGATTCGTTCTTGTGCCCACTGAAAGGGGAAGTTTCGCTCACACTGCAGGACTGTGTCTGGGAGTAGAGAGATGTTTAGCGCTTGGGATTTGCTAAAGTTGATTTTGAAGTTGGACATATAATAGAAGTGATCTAGGTCTCTCAGAAGGTTTGGAAGTGATATACGGGGTTCTCGCAGGAAGAGTAGGATGTCGTCTGCAAAGGCCGCAATTTTGTATGTGTGGTCGCCTATCGAGATTCCCTTAATGTCGTTATTGTTTTGGATACATCTCAAGAAAGTTTCAAGCGTTAATATAAAGAGGATTGGGGAGAGTGGGCAACCTTGTCTCGTCCCGTTTGTTATGGAGAAGGCGT
Organism: Glandirana rugosa; assembly: GCA_018402905.1. Taxonomy (NCBI): domain Eukaryota; kingdom Metazoa; phylum Chordata; class Amphibia; order Anura; family Ranidae; genus Glandirana; species Glandirana rugosa. The sequence goes on from BLSH010465173.1 coordinate 57,939, forward strand.
TCGACAGGCATCCGTTGGCTCTAACCCTAGCAGATGGGGTTGTGTATAGGGCCATGATGGCGCTGAACATCCAGTTCTGGATTCTGAGAGCGCTTAAAACCGCCCCAAGGTAATCCCAGGATAGCCTGTCGAACGCCTTCTCTGCGTCCAGAGAAAGGAAGAATCCTTTTTGGTTGTGTGATTGGAGCCAGTGTTGAATATTTAGGGCTTTAGTTGTATTGTCTCTAGCTTCTCTGCCAGGAACAAAACCTACTTGATGTTTCCCAATAAGGGATGGGAGGATGGGTAGTAATCTGTTAGCTAGTATTTTGGCGTAAAGCTTGACATCTACATTGAGGAGAGAAATAGGCCTATAATTGGTTACCGAAGAGGCGTCTTTTCCTTCTTTTGGGATTACTGTTATGTGGGCTTCAAGTAGTCTGTGGAGTGGGGTCGTGGAGGATGGGATAAAGTTAAGGGTTTTGAGAAGGTGGGGCTGTAGCGTTTCTGCGAATGTTTTGAAATATGCGTTTGTAAGGCCATCTGGGCCAGGGCTTTTGCCATTTTTGAGTTGCTTGATGGCGGTTTGGAGTTCTTCAGTGGATATGAGACTTTCTAATTTTTGACTGTCTGCTGTGGTGATGCGTTTGGGGCAATGTGCTTCAAGGAAATTTTTAATCATATTTGATCGAGTCTGTGGGTCTGTACTGTCTGTGTGGTCTTTGGAGAGGTTGTAGAGGCTTGAGTAATATTTTTCAAATTGAGTTGCTATGTCAATTGAACTGGATAGAGTTTTCCCTTGGGGATCATTTATCTTGTGTATGGTCGCGTTTGCTTTCCTGGTGTGAAGCGCTCTGGCTAAATATCTTCCACATTTGTTGCCAAATTCGTAAAAGAGCTTTTGTTGAAGGGTAAATTGTCGTCTAGTTTTGCGGAATAATTCCTCTTTTAATGATTGTCTATGTGCTGTGAGTTCAGAAAATGTTTGTGCATCTTGGGATTTTTTATGTGTCTGTTTCAATCTTTTAATTTTGTCTATCAGGTCTGATATGTTTTTTTGGCAGGCTTTCTGTTTGGCTGCTTTTAGTGCTATAAATTTGCCTCTAATAACACATTTATGCGCTTACCATTGTATGAGTGGCGAGGTGTCTGGGGTATTATTTCTATTGAAGTAGTCTTGGATAGTTTCCTTGATTTCTTGGGTGTCTTTTTCTGATGTTAGGAGAGTAGAGTCTAGTCGCCAAATTTTGGTGAACGGGGTCTTGTCTGGAAAAGTGAGAGTCATGGTAATGGGGTGGTGATCCGATAGAAACATCGGTTCTATTGTTGTTGTGGTTAGAAATGGTAGGTCTTTCTGGGATAAGAATAGGTAGTCTATTCTTGAATGTTTGTTGTGGGGTGGGGAGTAAAATATAAAATCTTTTTCGTTAGGGTGGAGTGTGCGCCAGGTGTCATGTAAGAGGAGTCCTTGTAGCTGCAATTTAATTTGTTTGAGAGCTCTGAAGGGGAGGGATGTTGTGCCTGTGGAGGTGTCCAACTGCGGGAATAGCGCCACGTTAAAGTCACCGCCTAATATAGTAAGGCCGGATTGGAATCCAGCTAGGCGGAGTGCAATGGACCTAAAAAAGGTCACTTGGGCAGAATTGGGGCTATATATGTTAGCTAGTGTGATTGGGCGACCTCGTATGTGTCCTTTTAAGAAGATGTATCTACCGTCTTCGTCAATAAGTGAGTCTGTAAGGGTCCAATCAAGATTTTTGGAGAGGAGCATAGATACCCCTTTGGTCTTTGCAAGTGGGTTGGTGGCGTGGTAGGATGTGGGGAAGAAGCGGTTCGTAAGTTTGGGGATCATTTTGGTAATAAAGTGTGTTTCCTGTAGGAATATAATGTCAGCTTTTAGTTTGTGCATCATATTCAGAGTTTGGCTATGTTTTTCTGGAATGTTTAGTCCTTTGGCATTGAGGGAGACCAATTTCAGGGTGGTATTTTTGAGGCAGGTTTGTGTGTCAGACATGATGTATTGTCCTGTGGAGCTGGGGCAGTATTTGAGTATTTGTTTTGTATGAGGAGGGTAAGTAACAAGTGCGTGGGGTTGGGTATATGGCGTCAGAAGGGAGGTGTGCTTGATGGTTAGTGTTGGTGTTTCTACCCGAGCGATGGGAGTTTTTGTGGAAAGAGGGGAGGGTGGGGAGGGAGGGTTGGGTAGTTCGGGGAGGGTGAGGGGATGGAAGGTTCCGGGGTGGAGCCCGGATATATATATATATATATATATATATATATATATAATTATATATATATATGGGCTCCCAATTGATTAGTGTGGTCCCGGTATGGGTCGACAGGGAGTTTAGCATCCCTGTCTTGTGGGGGGGTGGTGGGGGTCAGAACTAATGAGGTAGTATCTGTGTCGGGGGTGACGAGTCCTGGTTTACCGGGGGGTGTTAGTCTGTATATTATAAGTGCGGTTAAGCCATAAAGCTAGGAGGGGGGTTGTCCAGTCTCACTAGTTGCTATATTTGTCATTTGGTGGAGTATGTGGAGTGGTAGCCTTATGTCTTGGCTGTGTGGGAGTATGGATTAGTGTGTATTGGTCTGTTGAGAGGGTTTATTGCTAGCTGACATAAGCACATTCTGGTAAGGGTATTGTATGTCGGTGTATTTTCGTTCTGGCTGGTTATGGTTGGATTGTCATGTTTTGTTTCGCTTGGGTGTCTGAGAGTCGGGTTGTCATGATCTTCAGCATACATTTCTGTCTATAGTATAACATTAAAGAGTAATAAAGCAAACATTAGTCAGGCCGTCCTCCATTCTTCCGAATGGGTTGCAGAATGCGTCCGACCGTGGAGTAGCGATGTGCGACCATAGTATAAAAATGTAAGGGCATAAATAATATACCATCAGGTATGAATTGGGTGTGTATCTCTTGAGGTTATTATGTCGGGTGTTCATTTCTGTGATAGGGAACAGTGTTTAGTTTAGGGTATGGGGGGTGGTGTCGCACATCACCGCTCCACGAGGAGGGCCATATCTACCTGAGAGCCGCATGAACAATAGGGTAGCGGAGACTCAGGTTCTCTTAAGCATTTTAAACGTAAACTAGAACAACATTGTTAACCAAAACAAAGATAAGCAATGTCCCTGGGGGGGGAGGATAAGTGCTCCTTTATAGGAACGAATGAGGTGGGCGAGAGATACAGGGTGAACATGACCTGTTTGGGGAGACGGATATGGAGCTCAAGAGGGTCAGGTCCAAGGTTGAGAGGTATAGATTTAAGGGTGGCAGAGTAAGGATAAGTGGCGGGAGGGGTGACCTTTGTAAGGCCAGCTATGTTGAGCCACATTTAGATTTGCGGAAAGTTCTGTCTCTTATTTGGCATTTCAAGGTACGAATCGTAGTGTGGGGATGCTGCTCGGAAGTCTCTGTTGCATGAAAGGTGGGTAGGTGTACGGGTGCATTACCTGTAGTCCATGTGGTGGGAGGGAAGGAGTACCTCGGTATGGGATTGGGGTGAAGGTTCTCAAGTTCCGCAAGGATTCACAAGAAGGTTCTTTCACTTGTTGTATCTTGAGGTTTCGGGTTCTTCTGTTTTCACGAGGAGCTGGATAGAGGGATATATAAAAAAAAGAAGAAAAAGGAGAGAAAACAAGGGGAGGGGAACTGGTGAGGGAATAAGATAGTCGGGCAGATAAGGGATAGAAGACCAGGAACAGATGTGTAGCTTGGGTAGCATTGCTTGGTCTTGCCCCATATATTCGATATCTTCTGCGAGCTTGGTAGACGTCTGTAGGGGTGTTTGCTGACGTTGCCGTGATGGTAGCGATTTCAGAGGCGTAGGGATGCTTACATGAGCTGGTAGACCTGAGACATTCCTTCAGTTTTCAATTTTGTCTGGGTCTCCTGTGAGCTGGAGAGGAAGTGGGGCTATTGGACGTGGTGCGCTCGGCTGTCGATGGTCTGGGGTTCCTCGGGGATGTGGATCTTCATCGTCTGATGTGGAATTCATCTCGGACTGGGATAGCGTCTGTGGAGGTTGTTCTTCTTAGAGTTCCCGGTTGGTTGCAATTGTACCAGTCTGGGATGTCTAGCTGTGGAAGGTTGAAGGCCGCACAGAAGGAGGGAAGGTCCTCCCTGAAGCGTATTGTGGCCGACTGGTTCTGAGAGGAGGCGGATAGGCAAAATGGAAATTTCCATCGATATTGAATACCTTTGTCCCGTAGGAGGTCTAGGAGCGGGCGTAGTATTCTCCTATTCTGGAGTGTAATGGGAGAAAGGTCCTGGAAAAGCTTTATTTCAGTTCCACGGTATAGTAGTGATTGGCGGTCTCTGGCTCTTCGTAGGATGTCCTCTTTAATTTTGAAATTGACGAGACAGCATATCACGTCTCTTGGGGGGTCAGTATCTCGTCTCCTGGGCTTGAGGGCCCTGTGTATGCGTTCAAGTTCAATTGGCATTTCAGGTGGCCTGCCGAGCAGATCGTTGAATATATTGATGGTAGCGTGTGTGATTTGATTGTGCTCGATTGACTCAGGCAAACCTCTTACCCGTATATTGTGACGACGTCCGCGGTTCTCTAAATCTTCCAGGTGCCTCTGCATGTCTCTCAGCTGGGTGTTTTGGGAGTGAGCAGACTCTTGAAGTTGCTGTAGTGCAGAGCTGTGAACCATTGTCGTTTCCTCGATATCTTCCAGTCTATTGTGCACTGATTGCAGTTCTCTCTTCAGATCAGAGATGGCTGAGGTCATTGCTGCAGTCAGTGACTCTTTTATATCTTCTGCCACTAATCTTAGGTCTGCCATGGCTAGTGGCTGTGTTCTGGTAGAGTTGTGCTGCTGGGTGCCAGTGCTCTGCCTTCCTGGTGGGCTCAGACTGGAGGAGCGCGCTGCGGCCTGGTAGGCCCGATCTGAAGCCGGGGACTCGCGTGATTGCGAGCGGAAGAGTTCCGGTATACTGCGGCCGGCTCGGGTGTTCGTGCGCCGGGGTGAGAGCGATCGGGCCAGGGATGGTTCCCTGGACGTTTTCCACATTTTGGAGCTGAAATGGTCGGTGGATGGCTTGTGGTACAGGCTTAAATCCCCCCGGGTTGCAGGAGCTCAGGGATTAGGCGTCCATGCCGCTCCGACGCCAGGCCACGCCCCCAACTTTCTTCACATTTATCACAACCATTCCCCTTGAGCAATGGCACCAGGCAAAGCTGCCCTTTATCAGCCTTACTTTTTGTTCTCAGCTTGGAGCCTCTTGCAGCTGCCATTAGATCCCACCCAGATATCCATGGTGTTTCATTGCGACAAGGGGAATATAAACTATCCCTCTTTGCTGACGACATTCTATTGACACTCACTCATCTCCACATTTCTTTCCTTGGGAGAATCAATGTTCTCAAAATGTTGATACTTCCAAAATTACTATATTAGCTTGAAACACTTCCAATACTGATTCAATAAAAAAACCTTCAATGGAAGTGCCTTGAATTTATTTGGAACAATGCCTCCCATAGGATTGTGGGGTCAGTGCTCCAAGCCTTAAGATCTAGGAGGGGTCTAGGAGCCCCAGACCTCCTTAAATATTATTATGCTACACATTTGAGGGCAATCACCTCCTTGGACATCCAGAATGGGTCCAAATCTATGATCTGAAATTGAAATGGGTGTCACTTCTCCCATAAATCCTTGCTCAATGATATGGCCCTCTTCTGAATTTTATTAATATTATTATTATATAGGATTTATATAGTGCCAAAAGTTTGCGCAACACTTTACAACATGGGGCACACAGTACAGTTACAATACAAATCAATACAGGAGGGATCAGAGGGCCCTGCTCATTAGAGCTTTCAATCTAGAAGGGAGGATCAAGTGGAACAAAAGGTAATAATTGTGGGGGATGATCAGATGGAGAAAATGAAAATACAGTTGTTAGGTGTGGGTAGGATAGGCTTCTCTGAAGAGAAGGGTTTTCAAGGATCGTCTAAAAAGATAATAGAGTAGGAGATAATTGGATAGATTGGGGTAAGGAGTTCCATAGGATTGGAGAGGCTCTGGAAAAGTCCTGGAGGCGAGCATGGGAGGATGCGATGAGGGAGCTAGAGAGCAGGAGGTCTTGAGAAGAATGAAGAGAACGATTAGGTTGGTATTTTGAGACTAGGTTAGTGATGTAGCTGGGGCAGAGTTGTGGATGGCTTTGTAAGTAGTTGTTAGTATTTTGAGTTTAATTTGTTGGGTGAGTGGAAGCCAGTGGAGGGATTGACAGAGAGGAGTAGCAGACACAGAGTGACTGGTAAGGTGGATAAGTCTGGCAGCAGTATTCATGATGGACTGAAGGGGGGATAGCCTGATCAATTCATGCCCCAACTGAGAAGCATGTGCCTGGCTTCGATGTTCACTCTATCAATATGGAAATACAGCTCTGAAAGATATTCCCTCTCTTCCTCATGCTCTCCACTTTTGAATATACTTTTCAACCCTGACATACCTGATAGTTTATCCTATAACCATATGCTACCTTGGACCCAGCAGGGATATTCCAACTGTGACACTTGGTAAACCCAGTGACATGTGTACTCATATCCTTTGCAGAATTGCAATCTAAACATCAGATCCCGAAAACACTTTTCTTCTAATATTGGCAAATTAAACATTTCTTTTCTACTAAATCCCCATCCTTGTCTCTGGATAAATTAGTGTGCACTAGAGGCCCATATGAACCCCATTTAATTTCCTCCATATACAAAATTCTGCACGAGGCTACTCCCCTTACTGACACTAGCCACATCTATATGAGGAAATGGTCCCATATTCTACAAAAAACTATTTCCTTGGTAGAATGGGGAAACATTTGGGAATGCACATCTAAATCCTCACTCTGTGTGGTGTAAAAAGAGACTGCTTTTATGATTCTTCTTTTTTGGTATAGGACCCCAGACGTCTTACGCACACACGGAAGCCAGAGGTTTCTCAGCAATGCTGGAGATGTAAAAACAATATAGGTACCCATTATCATATCTTTTGGGAATGTCCCCTTATTACCTCTTTTTGGATTCAGATCCAAACTTTTCTGCAAACCTTATTTTCTGTCTCTCTTCCCCTAAACCCCATATACTACTGTAGCGCTACCTTCGTGAGTGACACTGGTACAACCTGTACCCCACTGGTTGCTCCGACTCTGCAAGTCCTCCAACACCTCTGACACACTGAGTTCAGTCATCATTACCCGTTAACACCAGTAATAAGAGACTTACACAGTTCTGATGAAACATCTTAGCTTTGTTTACAGTAACAAGAATGACATATAGAATTGCATAGTATAAACTTGTACTTCAGATGAGGATTTTATTTTAAGTGACAAATTACTGTTAATAATTGTACTTATACTGCTAAGGATGTTTGATAGTAGCAGAAACTGAAATGCAGAAAAACACAATGCAGTTAAACACAACAAAACCCTGGATCACACAATTGATACCTATGTAAACAGATAGTAGAGAGGCAGGGGACTGACCTTTTAGGCTTGTCAGACCTCACCTCCCTGTAGCTCAGCCCACAGGCACACAACAAAGCAAATGGCAAACATTCAGCAAGAACAGTTATGCTCGTGGCTTAACTGGCACTTTTAAACAAAGTCCCAGTTACCTGAAAAAACACCCTTTAGCATGGGCGTCCGCAGGTAGGGGCAAGGGGGGGCAATTGCCCCCCCCCCCTGAAATCAGGGATAAGATCAGGGGTTCCCCACTAGGTCCTTATCCTCTTGAGCCATGTATGCAGTTTCTGACAGTCTCTTGGGCCATGTATGCAGTCTCTGACCGTTTCCTGTGCTATGTATGCAGTCTCTTACTGTCTCCTGTTCCATGTCCGCAGTCTCTGACCGTATCCTGTACTATGTCTGCAGTCTCTGACCATCTCCTGTACTATGTCCGCAGTCTCTGACCGTCTCCTGTACCATGTCTGCAGTCTCCGACTGTCTCCTGTACTATGTCTGCAGTTTCTGACCATCTCCTGTATCATGTCCGCAGTCTCTGACTGTCTTCTGTATCATGTCTGCAGTCTCTGACCATCTCCTGGATCATGTCTGCAGTCTCTGACCATCTCCTGTACCATGTCTGCAGTCTCTGACTGTCTCCTGTACCATGTCTGCAGTTTCTGACCGTCTCCTGTATCATGTCCGCAGTCTTTGACTGTCTCCTGTATCACGTCTGCAGTCTCTAACCATCTCCTGGATCATGTCTGCAGTCTCTGACCATCTCCTGTATCACATCTGCAGTCTCTGACCATCTCCTGGATCGTGTCTGCAGTCTCTGACCATCTCCTGTATCACGTCTGCAGTCTCTGACCATCTCCTGGATCATGTCTGCAGTCTCTGACCATCTCCTGTATCACGTCTGCAGTCTCTGACCATCTCCTGGATCGTGTCTGCAGTCTCTGACCATCTCCTGTACTATGTCTGCAGTCTCTGACCATGATAATGTAATTATGACATTGTCAAAAAGGGGCAGAGCATGGATGACCTTGAAATTATGCCCCCCCCCGGAAGAAGTTCTGCGGACGCCCATGCCCTTTAGGTTAAGCAACAGTAGTCACTTGTAAAATATCAAAGAGGAACAAAAAAGGGGGTTAAAGATAACTCCATGGTAAAGATGGAACTTGCAGGTCTTCAGCTAGCATTTTAAGATAACTGGGTGAAGTAAATCCTGAATGGTGGAGCAGAGCAATTCAGCTGGTATGAGCTTGGCCAGGAGAGGATGCTGGATCTTCCTGTGTAACTTAAGCACAAGGTGTCACCGAGACTGTTTGCTGGAAAGGTATTTTATTCAGAGGGACTGCAAGTATCAGTAATGTGAATAGAAGCACACATGTCTGTATACAGTGTCTATAAGGTTAAGTGAATTTGTCTCCTGTAGCACTACTGGTATCCGCAAAGAGAACAAGGACACAGATGTCTGTATACAGTGTCTCTTTTATGATTAAATGGGCATATGCCCGCTCACCAACACCGCGACTGAGGATGCATATGGTGTTCCAGATGAAAGTGGCTCCTTCTGGATCCTAAAAACAACCAATTTTTCACAAAAAGTGCTACATGCAAACTTCTATGGATAAATGCAGAGTCCTTCTAAGTTGACTGTAAAAGACTCCAGTGGTGCCAATGGCAAACAAAGGAAAGTTTATTGAGTTTTAAATAATGAACACATAAAAACAAAGTCAATATGAACCCTCTCCTCATGGATGGTAAAGAGCAGTCAGCATGAACCAACCTTAGATGGATATCCGATCAAGCAGTGAGATGACCATCATTTCACGGCTTGATCAGGCATCCATCTAAGGTTAGTTCACGCTGAGTGCTCTTTACCATCCATGAGGAGAGGGTTTATATTGACTTTGTTTTATGGGTTCATTATTTCAAATTCAATAAACTTTTAATAAACTTTCCTTTGTTTGCCATCGGCACCCTTGGAGTCTTTTACAGTCAACTTAGCAGGACTCTACTTTAATCTACAGGAGTTTGCATGTAGCGCTTTTTGTGAAAAATTGGTTGTTTTTGTTTTTTATCTAGCACCAGTCCTGGTGCTGATCTCTCACACAGCTGCTTCATGATCACACAATCTTTCTAATGACACTTGCATGGAGAAACCCTCTGACAAGATCCTACAGCGCCAGACTTTTTTTTGCTGAGTTCATCTTTCTGGATCCTGCCTCAGGGTTCTGGCTCAGAGGATGGCGTCCGACCTTCGCCACACCGTGCCGCGGCGTACCCGGATCTGATGTGGCAGTAGTACAGAGGAAGCTGGAGCAGCCTCTCGGCTGCCACCGAACAGTGGAGTGATGCTGCCCGCAGATGCTCCTCTGATCACCCACTCAATGACTCCTTCTCGCACAAGCCGCGACACGGCCACAGCACACACAATCACAGAGTCCGAGCTCACAGATCCAGGCTGGGGTCCCAAGAGAGGGATCTAGGCCTAGACAAGCCTTTTTATGACATCTCCCAGCATACCAAACAATGACCACTGCCTACACCTATAACTGGCCTTTGCAGCAAGGAGCATTGGAGGGCAACAACAGCAAAAAAAGGGGCCAAGGATAAACCCAAGGCAAATACCAAGCTCTACTTACCAGCCAGCCTGCGACCAACCAGATCAACCTGTCTAGCAGTATGCGTTTAAAAACAGGGGTTTAGATGCACAAATTTGCAAATGCATGTGTAAGCTACAGGGCCCGCCAAGGCACCCTGTGATCTCTAGTCCTATCTCTGACTTGTAAGAAACTCCACAGTGGAAACACATGCATTTAATAAGATAGGTGAAGGCAGATGGTCTGGAGGGGGCCCCCACCCCTCCTTAAAGGTGCAGGGGCCCATTGAACACCCAGCATATAGCACAGTGGTAGCAAAGATGTCAATGCGTTGCCTGACCAAAAAACAAACATACCAAACAATGACCATTGCCTACACCTATAACTGGCCTTTGCAGCAAGGAGCATTGGAGGGCAACAAAGAGCATAAAAAAGAGTGCCTTGGCGGGGCCTGTAGCTTACGCATGCAAAGGCCAGTTATAGGTGTAGGCAGTGGTCAGTTTGGGGCGAGGTGAAGGGGATACTTGAGGCCCCCTGACAGCATCAGACAATGGGAGCAAATGAGTCTGATGCCACAACTTCAGGTGCCCCTGTTTTCCCTCAGGTCTGATTTGATAAATCGGCAGCTCAGGAAGCTGTTTACAGAGGACATAAGGTTGTGATCGCCATCAGTCAGCCAGCTTATGTTTTCCAGGTACCCTAAAGTTCTTCAGCAGTACACAATCTCCTGGCTGTAGATCCTGTAGTCTCCCTTTTAAACTGGAATTCTTCTTATTCCTTGACTCTTTGGTAGAGGCATGCTCCGTGGCTTTTTCGTATGCCTGTTTCAGATTCCTTCACAGCCTTTCAACATAACCCCTGTGGGAAGTCAGAGAGGTGTTATCAACAGATGTTCCAAAAGCTAGGTCAATTGGAAGGCGAGCTTCTCTTCCAAGCATGAGTCGGTAGGGGGAGTAACCAATAGCATCGCTCACAGTACTGTTGTAAGCATGGACCACAGCAGCATTGTGATTTCCCCAATGATGTTTCTTCTCTGTGGGCAAAGTCCCCAGCATATTTAACAAAGTTCTGTTTAACCTTTTGGGTTGAGGATCTCCTTGAGGGTGATAAGGTGTGACTCAAAACTTCTTTATGCGCATAACTGATGGACTAGCCTACTTTCGAAATCCTGTCCTTGGTCGGAGTATATTTGGGCAGGCAACCCGTAGTGCAAGAAAAATTTCTCAACGAGGACTTTGGCTACCGTAGTGGCATGCTGATCTTTGGTGGGATAGGCCTGTGCATAGCAGGTGAAATGGTCAGCCTGTATCAGGTTCCAGCGCAGGAAGTCCATACACACCAACTCTAAGGGCTCCTGACTTTGCAAGTGCCCCATGGGAGCAGCCCGAACTGGTAAGGTCTTGCACTAAATGCACGGCAAACATGAGTGACAGTAACTATCTACCTCAGCTCTCAAATTGGGCCAGTAGAACCTATCCCTAACTAGATGAAAAGTTCTCTCCGTGTCTAAATGTCCATGATTGTCATGCAGGGCCATTAAAACTGTTGCACGGTGTTTCTCAGGAAGAAATAATTGCCACTTTTCCTCCATATCTTCAGAGGGACCTCGCCTATACAGCAATCCATCTCTTAATTGCAATCTATTCTACTCTGGATGTAGAGTCTTCACTCCAATCACAGGACTCTTCAGCAACAGACTTGGATCCTGCTTGCTCAGGGCTTGAATGGTTAAGTGGCACTGTGGATCCTGATCCTTCCTTAGATCTTTCTTGGATCATCAGAGAAGACCCTCGCCTTGTACTTCAATCCGCGGTAGCACTTGGGCACTCCAGAAGGATGGGCTCCTATGGTTCCGACACTCCCTTTCAACCGCCGAGCCATACCTTGACACAAGGCTTGCACGCCTTCTGCAGTCACATAAGTCCAATCTTCTGACCCCTTCTCTTGCCGGTAAGGCCTGCGGGATAGGGCATCTGCATCTCGATTTCCAGCTCCAGACCGATACTTCAGACTGAACTGAAACCCTGTCAGTGCAGCCAACCACTTATGCCTTGTTGCACCCAACTTGGCGGAGGATAGGAGATAAGTAAAAGGATCAAAGGATTATTGTCTGTCTTCACCACGATCATGACTCCGTATGGGTAATCCTTTAACTTGTCCACCACGGCCCATTTTAAAGCCAGGAACACTAGTTTGTGGACGGGGTCATTTCTCTCTGATGGGGTGAGGCTGCGACTCACATAAGCCACTGGTCTGAATCCACCTTTGTGTTCTTGGGAGAGGAATCCCCCCAGTCCATCTCTGCTGGCATCCACATGAAGTTCATACGGCTTGGCTGGGACAGCATAGGTCAACAAGCTCCTCTTAAGATGCCAGAAAGCCTTCTCACATTGGGGGGTCCATTGTTCTTGCACAGATTCTCCCTTCTTGTGAGCTCCAGACTTCTTCACCTTAGACTCTTCTCTGCCTTCTCCTGTAGCCACCTGCAGCAGTTCATTAAGGGGCTGAGCAATCTTCGCAAAGCTCACCACGAATCTCCTGTAGTAGGAACAGAACCCCATTAAAGATCTCAGCTCTGTCACAGTCCTGGGCCTAGGCCACATGGTGACTGCCTTCAACTTTATCGGGTCTGTTGCTACTCCTCCGGCAGAGACAACATAGCCCAAGTAAGTGACATTTCTCCAGGGACAACTTCAACCCTTTCTAATGGAGCCATTCGAAGACCTTTTCCAAACAGGCTTCATGCTCTTCCAAAGTCTTACCGAATACAATTATATCATCCAGGTATACTAGTATTTTGATTAGATTCATGTCTCCCACCATTCTTTCCATCAACCAGTGGAAAGTGGTGGGGCCCCTGACAATCCTGGGGGCATCCGGTTGATTTTGTAGAATCCTAAGAGACAGATAAATGTGGTCTTCTCCCTATCCTCCGGATGCATGGGGATCTGGTAGTACCCGCTCTTTAGGTTTAGTACACTAAACCGTTTGGCTCCAGTGAGACACTGTAAGGCATCTTCAATGCAAGGGGTTGTGCACTGGTCAGGAATGGTACGTTGATTCAGAGTCCGATAATCAATGCACATTCGCAATGATCCATTCTTCTTCCGCACTACCATGATGGGAGAGGCATATGGGTTTTGGGACTCTTGAATGACCCCTGATCTCTTTAACTCGGCCACCTGTTCCCTGAGGTCTTCCAAATCACTGAGAGGGATCCTCCAAGCTCTCACTCAAAAGGGTTTATCTTCTTGCAACCGGATTCGATGCTGGGCACTCTTAGCACATCCCATGTCAAAATCATTCTTTGGGAAAATCTTCTCCCACTTGGCCAGCTGTAGTCTCACACTTTGATGCCATACAGGGGGTAACGCTACAGTGCAGTTCTGAATTTCCTTCTGCTTCTTCTAACATTATTCCACTCCAACAGCCTCCTCCAGGAGCATGGGGGAGGCGGCACCAGCATGCATTTCACTAGGGTGATCAGAACGATCCATGACGCTCCAAAGACTGACTGGCACCTTCTTCCCAGTTCGAGACATAGCTTTAGTAGGGACCAGTTCGGGGACCATCTCTATCCCAGCAGCTCTGGCCTGCTCATCAGTCTCCAACACAACGAAGGGGCCGGGTTGATCCCAGGTCAACTTAACAGTAGCCTTCAGACAAGCAACTTTTCCAGGCTGCAACACTCTCTCTCTGGTCTCAGACGTCCCACCCCCTCAACAGGGGCACTCCGTTCTCTGGCTACCTGTCAACAAGTCTAAAGTAATTTAGGGTGAATCCCATCTGGCACAGAACCATCTTCTCCAATCACTGATGACAACAGGCTCCATACCAAGGCAGTGTTCATCCCAATCAGAATGGAATTCTGTTCAGCCCCCTGGGGGTTGAAGACATACTACCTCCAGAGTATCAAACTTGGACTTTTCCAGTAGCTGCCGGCCCAAACGTGATCTTGATGGGAATGTATCCATCATACAGGCCCTTGTCAGTTCCGATTCCCTAGATCTACAGTTCTTACAACTTACATAGGGGGATGTGTTTCAAGTACTGGTCATAAAAGACTTGGTAGAGTAATGTGACCTGTGCCTTAGTATCCAACAGTGCCCTAATATAGATACCCTCTACCTGTACAGATACAATTGGGGATGGCCCCACTAACCCCTCTGGTAGATTTCCTGGGGTTTTCCCGGTGAGGACCTTTCTGTGGTCTTTCCTAACGTTACCCTGAGAAGACTTCACAATGGCCCTGGGTGGTGGTGAGACATTGACCCTCCCTTGCCTGTGTCCCCAACCCTCGCGATGGGTTACTTGACTGCAAGGGTGATGAGCCAGTCAACTCTGGGCCGCTCTTCTGATGTTTCTTCCCAGCCTTCTTCTTTTTATCAACCTTGGAGCTCAGTTCCTTCTTGAGGTTCTCAGCTGGCTCCTTCACTGAGACCACTGGAAGTTTCCCGCCTTCTGATTCAACAGCAACTTTTGCAGCACCAAAAGCTCTGAAAGAATTTCTATCTTCCCTTCCTTCTGAGGACACTGCGCTCTGAAATGCCCTGGTTCCCAGCACTGGAAACACTCCTGAGTATTAATCTTCCCTGCTTGCGCTTTGGCTTGTGCTTCCATTAAGCACATCAAGGCCTGTTGCATTTGGTCTTGAGCTCGAGCCACCCGCGTGATCAACTTAACAGGGGCAGCTTCAGGCACAGACTGCACTGAGGGAGCTTTGGAGCACTCCCCCCACTCTGACTCCTCGTCACTATCCACTTCCTGCCCACCAGTCTCCACTTGGGCTGGCTGAGCCGTCACCTTTTGGGGGAACCTTTTATCACCTCTCATGACCCTTGTTTTTTTTTAATCTAACAGAGCTTCTTTCTCTCTGACCACCTTCATCAGTTCTGGGTAAGTAGGCGCCACGTACGTTCCCTTCAACAATGGCCGGAGCACAATGGGATGAAAAGGTTTGGCCCCTTGTAAAATTTACTTGAGCCTGACTTAATCAGCTTCCTGAGAATCAATCCGCTTCTTTAAGATGATCTGATGCAGGATTCGATTTTCCCTGACAACGTAATTAGACAGTCTTTCTCCTCACCACTAATGCGTGTGTTGAAACTTGTACATCAAGTCAGGTAGCTTTTCCACTCTCCCATAGACTGCACACAAAGCTTCAATGTAGTCCATGGCCACACAGTCTGGTTTTTCCCTTTTTAAACTGCGGATAACATCAGCTGCTGGACTTCTGAGACTCTAACTGATGCACTGTCTCTTTACTGCCACTGGCAGGTTCCATTCTTCAACTGCCTGAATAGCCTGATCCATCCAGTTCTCAAATTCCTCCTCCCCTGTGTTGTGGTTTCCAATACCCCTAATGAGCAAAGATGGTGTTGTTTGCTATCAGGCTTTCGACCAGCTCACAGCACTCTTCTGGAACCCGGCTGGAATACTCTCCCGCCACTCTAAGAGAATACAGGTGTAATCTTCTTCATACTCAGGTTTAATGTCTAAAAGATAAGACCCTTGCTCTGGCACGGCTGTCCTCATCAACTGTCATACCTCCTTTTCAGCCCATTCAACTCCGGACACTCTCAATACTATGGTCAGCTCCCATCGGCTCCCGTGTTCTCATCCCCACTCAGTGGCAGTTACTGAGTCCGTTCTCTTTTCAGCCCTGGACACATCACCTGACTTGCTTGAGCATTCCAGATGGGATATCCCGGATGAGCCCCCAAATGTAGCGCTACCCTCATGAGGGTCGCTGGTAGAACCTGTACCCCACTGGTTGTGTGCCCGTGGGTCCAGCGGACTCAATGTCTGCCGGCGACCCGCGATTGCCATGTACAGAGGCTGCCAGATGACATGACAGAGATCTTCTGTTTCCAGTGATTGGCAGCCCACCCCCTATGGTTAGAACACACCTAGGCAACATGCTTAACCCCTTGATCGCCCCCTAGTGTTAACCCCTCCCCCTTGCAGATCACCTCCATTACCAGTAAAAACAATTAAAAAATAAAAGTCCCTAAATCTATCCCATAGTTTGTAGATGCGATAACTTTTGCGCAAACCAATCAATGTATGCCTATTGTGATTTTTTTCTTACCAAAAATATGTATAAGAATATATATTGGCCCAAACTGATGAATACATTTTTTTTATATATATATATTTTTTGGGTATGTATTATAGCAGAAAGTAAAACAATTTTTTTTTCTTTTCAAAATTGCCGGTCTTTTTTTGTTTATATTGCAAAAAATAAAAACCGCAGAGGTGATCAAATACCACCAAAAGAAAGCTCTATTTGTGGGAAAAAAGGACATCAATTTTGTTTGGGTACAATGTGGCACGACTGCGCAATTGTCAGTTAAAGCGACGCAGTGCCGTATCGCCAAAAATGGCTTGTCAGGAAGTGGGTAAATCCTTCCAGGGCTGAAGTGGTTAAAGATAACTCCATGGTAAAGATGGAACTTGCAGGTCTTCAGCTAGCACTTTAAGATAACAGGGTGAAGCAAATCTTGAATGGTAGAGCAGAGCAGTTCAGCTAGTATGAATTTGGCCAGGAGAGAATGCTGTATCTTCCTGTGTATCCAGAGGGACTGCAAGTACCAGTAATGTGAATAGAAGCACAGATGTCTGTATATAGTGTCTATAAGGTTAAGTGTATTTGTCTCCTGTAGCACTACTGATATCAGCAAAGTGAACAAGGACACAGATGTCTGTATACAGTATCTCTATTATTTTGAATGGGCATATGCCTACTCACCGACACCACGACTGAGAATGCAGATAGTGCTTCAGATGAAAGTGGCTCCTTCTGGAACCTGCCTCAGAGTCCTGGCTCAGGGGATGGAGCCTGACCTCCGCCGCACCGTGCCGCGGCCTACCCGGATCTGATGTGGCGGTAGTACAGAGGAAGCTGGAGTGACCTCCTGTCTGCTGCCCAGAGATGCTCCTCTGATCACCCACTGGATGACTCCTTGCACAGGCCACGACTCGGCCACAGCACACACGATCAAAGTGTCCCTGTTCACAGATCCAGGCCGGGGTCCCAAGAGAGAGAGATCTAGGCCTAGACAAGTCTTTTATATCCTCTCCCAGCAGCCTGTTCTTTACTTCCAGCAGGTAGGTAGTTGTAGTTCAAACCAGTCCTTGTAAAAGTAAAGCCCCAGCAGTCTGGACTACACATCCCATGATGCTTTGCTCTGCTCTACTGTTAGGAAACAACAATATGAAGTCCAGGCCAACACTAGGGGGAAACAACTCCATCCAAAGACATGCTGGTAGGTAAATTAGATCCTGTCTAAATTTGCCCTAGTATATGTCTGAATGTGAGTTGGGGACCTTAGATTGTAAGCTCCTCGAGGGTAGGGATGTGAATGTACAATATATATGTAAAGCGTTGCGTAAATTGACAGGGCTATATAAGTACCTGAAATAAATAAATAAATAAAATAACAACAGCTCTGCATATTGTCCTTGGATTGCAGGCAATAATAGCCAGCTCCTGGCTACACTACCTATTAGGTCTTCCCTTCCCAGGTTTCTCCAAGGCTGCTAGGAGGTTAATTATTATTATTACTATACAGGATTTATATAGCGCCAACAGATTGCGCAGCGCTTTACAATATAAAGAGAGGCATTACAGCAACAGTACAGTTCAAAACAAGAGGGTTAGAGGGGCCCTGCTCCTGCAAGCTTACAATCTAAGAGGGGGGGGGGGGGGCTGGTGAAATAAAAGGTAGGGACTGTGAGGGATGAACTGATGAGGGGAGTAGAAGATTCCGTTGTTAGCTGGAGGCAGGATAGGCCTCCCTGAAGAGATGAGTTTTCAGGGATGGCCTAAAAGTGGACAGAGTATGAGATAGGCGGACAGATTTGGGTAGAGAGTTACAAAGGATGGGAGAGGCACTGGAGAAGTCCTGGAGATGAGCATGGGAGGAGGAGACAAGGGAGATAGAGAGCAGAAGGTCTTGGAGCAAAGAGGACAGTTTTGGGCGATATTTGGAGATAAGATTGGTGATGTAGCTTGGGGCAGAATTGTAACTGGCTTTGTATGTCATAGTTATGTCAAGGTTAATGTCTTTTGTATTACTTGCAGCAAAACAGGTTATACCACGCTGTTGGCTGGCAACTTCGCCCTCTACTTTTTCACAATTTATATCCACTTTAGCTGATATATGCAGGATGGAACACCTGACAGCATTGATAGATGGCTCAATGCCAAAATTTACAAAGATATGGGAAGCTTGGGATGAATCTGATTACTGTTCAGAGGGGATATATCCAGACTCATAGATAAATGCTCATTACTCAGAATGTATCTCATTCTCAACTTTTGATGTTATGTAACTTATATTTTAGTTTCCATGGTGCTAGTTCCATTATTTTCTCCTTTCCCTTTTTTTTATATATAAATACCAATTTCATTTGTTCTTACCTGCCTTTATATGACAGTGTAATACATTATGTTCACATGTTTGTATTTCGGCTTACTGTATATTTGCCTATCAGTAACGTATCCCTGTGACTTATTGGCTACATGTATATGAAGCTTCCTATGTTTGAAAGATATTTCTTCTTTATAAGCCTAAAAATTTCAATAAAAATATCATTTAAAAAAAAAGTGGGTATTTGGTACAACACAACCCTTTCCTGGATCAGGACATCACTCTAAACTGGATGGATTGGCTACCAAAAGGCCTACAGCAACTCTGAAGCAGTTGCAAGAATTTAGGGCAAAGACTGGTCATTGTGTGCATGTGACAACAATATCACAAATTCTCCACAATTGTGGTTTGTATGGGAGGGTTGCAAGAAAAAAGACACTCCTCAAGAAAGGCCACATGCAGCCACGATTAAGCTTTGCCAGAATGCACCTTGAAGATTCTAAGGCCACATGGAAAAAGGTGTTATGGTCAGATGAGACTAAAATTTAATTATTTGGCCTCATCACCACCCAAATAACACCATTTCTACAGTAAAGCATGGAGGCTGTAATATCCTGTTATTGGAGTGTTTCTCTGTAGCAGGGATTAGAGTACTTGTCATAATACAGTAGAAGGGAAAACAGATGGGGCAAAATAGTGTCAAATTCTTGAGGAAAATCTGCTACCCTCTGCCAGAAAGTTGTCAATGGGAAGAAGGTTTATCTTTCAACATGACAATGACCCAAAGCACACAGAAAAAATGACCACGCAGTGGTTGAAGGAGAAAAAGGTGAATGTTCTTGCGTGGCCCAGTAAGAGCTCAGACTTAAACTCCATTGAAAATCTGTGGAGTGACTTGAAGACTGAAGTCCACAAACGGTCACCATCAACTGAACTTGAGCAGTTCTGAAGAAGAAGAGTGGGCACATATTGCAAAGTTAGTTGAGACATATCCCAACAGACTAGAGGCTGTAATTAAAACAAAAGGTGGTTCAACAAAATAGGGGGTGATCCTTTTTCCAACTGAATCTGTTTTTGATTTTTTTTTTGACATGTTGGTGTTATATCTTTCACTTGGATGTTATGAGATGAGTAAATACAGCTGGATAAAACAAAAGATGTGTCTCTTTTCACTTCAGGCTGCAAAGCAACAAAATAAGATTACCTTAAAGGGGGCGATTCTTTTCTATACCCACTGTACAGTATGTGTTAAAATGGAAATATCATCACTTTCTATACTATATTCTCTACTGCCCAAAGCATTGAGCCATCTTCACTACAGTTAAGAATTGGCTCCTAGACCAGAATTTAGTCTACAGCATGCTCTATCCTCCCTAACTGAGAATCGTAGACAATGAGGTGGCTCACTGGATGGATACAAGAAGGTGCAAGACCCCAAGTCACCTAACCACAAGTAAACCTTTGATTACCTACAGTGTACACATCTACTAATTGCTTTACTACAGTTACAGATATACATGGCATTGCACTCCTGACGAGTGGCTATAACGTCACTAAACACGTATATTCGAGTTATTGAATAACGAGTTATTCAATGCACAGAACATATGATTCCCCTATAATCCAACATGTACTCGTTGATGTATACTTTTATTCATTATGTATGTATGTTCATGAATTTTTACTTCAGTTGTTTGTTATGCCAGCTCCTTTTTCGGCCCTTGTTGGTCGGTTCATTGTTTGTAATATGTCATTCCAAGACCACTTCGGTGTATTAAGAAAATAAACCAAAATATATTTTTATACTCCTTATACCTTTTTGTCTCTCTAAGTAACATGCCTCATTCAAAGTCCCGTGACCAAACTCTCCTTGATTGTATGTAATTAGGGATGGAGGCATGTCATTGGGGTTGTGACAGGTCACATTTTCTCTTTTTCATGTAAAATTTGGGTGGAAGACACCCCTGGTCTCCTATGATCTGTCATACCACTACCACAGATGAGCCACTTTGTCTCGTCTACATTCTCATACCGTTGTAATACATAGACCTTTTACACTCACTAGTTGTATTTACTATCTTTGCCATCATGACATGACATACACCCATACAGCCAGCAGATGGGGGATTGCCTTTCCTGTTCTGTCCCGGGGCTGCGATGCACGGCAGAACCTACCCTCCTCCTCCCCCTTTGGGAGGTAGGCGGGGAGTGCGCTCCTCTGCATCAGCGTCATGCCCACACGCCCCGCCTGCGGCGTCGACTGACGCCGGGATGCGGGAGCGTATGTCTTTTCCATCGAGACCAAGGGGCGGGTGTGTGCTGGCCGATCTCCGGCGCATGCGCCTCTCTGAGGGCCCGTTGCTCACACCTGTCTCCCATATGCGTCTCGCATGATGCTGGTGGGGACCCGCCCCTTACCTGGGACATATCAAGTCAGGGCTAGCCAACACACTATCTCTTTTGCCTTCATTCGAGCAGCACGTCCTATACTATGCACAGCATCATTTTTCTTGGATAAGTCTATTCAGGAGGTTCCTCATACCCATATACCTTATCACTATGCACTTTTAGCACTTTGGTTTACTGTTCTGTCAGGGATTCTCCTTACTCCACTGATACGTTCAACCATCTAGATCTTGCACTGTGTACTTATTTACTTATGCACATTCTTCCTTACCAATCTTCTTGATTCCATTTTCATACCTCTCACTCTTTCATGGGATTGGTCCTTTTTTTATCCACACTTCTTTGCTCTTGGTATTCAATCCAGACTATATGTATTTATTCTATATATACATTTATACTTATATACTCCTTTATGCCTTGATACATTTCAGACTAAATTGGGCTGGAGGTTTTAGCCCATGTTTCTATGCCTTATTTGGATTATATTACGTGGCCATCACCCTGACTGTTCCCTTGTTTGGGACGGGACTTTCCTCACCTCAGTCCCGGGCCAGACATTGGTATGGCGCTCCCCCCTTTTCCTCGCAGGCCACACCATCTTTGTTGAGCTGACATGTTAGTAACAAAAAAATACTTTTTAATTTTTTTACCCTGCAACACAAGGCTGACAAATTAACCTTCTTATTTATTTCTACAGTTACAGATATACATGGCATTGCACTCCTGACGAGTGGCTATAATGCCACGAAACGCGTAGTTATTCAATGCTCAGAACATATGATTCTCCTATAATTCAACATGTACTCGTTGATGTATACTTTTATTCAGTATGTATTTATGTTCATTAATTTTTACTTCAGTTGTTTGTTATGCCAGTTCCTTTTTTGGCCCTTGTTGGAATGACATATTACAAACAATGGACCAACCAAGACTATGTAAACCACTTCAGTGTGTTAAGAAAATAAACCAAAATATATATTTTATACGTCTTATACTTTTTTGTCTCTCCAAGTGACATGCCTCATTCAAAGTCCCATAACCAAACTCTCCTTGTATGTAATTAGGGATGGAGGCATGTCACTGGGGTTGTGACAGGTCACATTTTCTCGTTTTAATTGCTTTACTACACTTATTAATCAAACAAGACATTCTCCTCTGGTCTCTACATCCAATGCCACTTATGTCATTGACACGGTTAAGCAAATGACTATTTTATTGGGTTGCGCCAGAGTATTTGAAAAACCTCCACGGGCTTCACACCAGATAAGACCATTCATTAAACTCCCTACAGCATTTTGTTCACTTTTCCCCTGGACATACAAGGATGGCAAGTTAAATGGCCTATTCTCTCCACCTATTAAGGTCACCACCTTCTGTTGCGATGCACACCTTTAACACTCCTAAAGAATCGAATCTACTGCCCACAGTCATATTGGTCCATTGGGGTCCCAGGGCAGGGCATTTCCAGGATCTTCTTCCATACCAACCTTCTGCAAACAGCTTCCTCACTTATAAGCATATTGGACATTGCTCAAACTGTGAACTCAAATTCAATCTCTCTGACTACAAACTGTGAACACAAGGCACTTTAAATATGCAGCCCAGGAGATCAAACATAATTTTAGAAATTTTGACAAATATATCCATAAAAAACTTAGTAATCTATTATCGTACAATACCATTAAAGGGGATTACCGGATCAAACTAGCTCACAATTAATAGTTAAAATCAGTTATTCATGTAGAACAGAGTCAGCATCTTAACACAAATGTGTCATGTTAACGAGTTTTGCGGAAGTTTCTTCATCAAGACTTGGACACATAGTATAGATCTGCACAATATCATAGTAGTATTGTACACATGGGAATCAAGAAAAATGTGCACATGTGGTCTTAAGGGGCCAGCAGTCTCCCCTGGCCTGTGGGAAGGCCGCACAGTGAATGACCAAATGTAAGTGTAAAACGTTGTGCATACTCCAAATCAATCAGAAATGTAATCACAGTGGGAAACATATCCCCCTGATTTTAACATCAATGAGCACTAATATAAATAGTCACCATTACAGATGACATGCTGACCCACACAACTAAACTCCAACCTCAATAATAGAGCAAGAGAAAACCAAATTTCTCTAACTACTGAGACTGCTGGAACCCCACCATGGGGCTATAAGTGGTCCCCACCTTGTATTATGATGCACACTTTTAACACCTACAGTTGTGTTCAAAATTATTCAACCCCCACTGAAATTGATTGTTTTGGTCGGTTTGACATTGATTATGATCATTCAGTCATCCTGCTTACAATTAAATCAAAGAGGCACGTGTAGGTCAGACAAATATAACATAACATTTATAATGAAATAACCACAAATGTCTTTTCTGAGCTCACATCATTATCAGTTTTATTCAACCCCAAGTGACATTCAATCTTAGTACTTAGTACAACATCCTTTTACAGTTATAACAGCTTTTAAACGTGAAGCATAGCTTGACACAAGTGTCTTGCAGTGATCTACGGGTATCTTCGCCCATTTATCATGGGCAAAAGCCTCCAGTTCAGTCACATTCTTAGGCTTCCGCACTGCAACTGCTTTCTTTAAGTCCCACCAGAGGTTCTCAATCGGATTTAAGTCTGGTGACTACGATGGCCACTTCAAAATGTTCCAGCCTTTAATCTGCAACCATGCTGACCTCCGAAAACGGGTACTATTTACCCGCTTCTATGGGCATCTAGTGACGTTCTGTGAACACAGTTCGATACGAAGTGCAAATTTTCGACAATATTGACATTTTCCTACAACATGATTCATGATTCTAACTTACAGTGAACCCCAACTTATTTTGACTATTACTACACTCGAGTCTTTTCTGTAAACACCA
>BLSH010465173.1:97648-115670 GCA_018402905.1 Glandirana rugosa
CAACACCTCCGGTACTTTACGGGTCTATCGTTGGGGGGGGGGTTGCTATCTGGGCATTTCATGGCCTCCGCAACTGTGATAGGTAGTGTTGGGCGAAGGCATACATTTTCTCCCTGGCGGTGATTGGTTTTTGGGGTCCCGTAAGCAGATAGACTCACAAAAAGTCTCGTGCATGGGGTATCTTCATATTCAGGAGAAGCTGCAGAATGTATTGTGGGGTGTAATTCTACATATACCCATGGCATGTGTGAGCAATATATAATTTCAGTGACATTGTGTAATTTTTTTTTTTTAATCACTTGTGACAAAAAAATAAAATATTCCATGGACTCAACATGCACATAGCTTGGGGTGTCTACTTTCCAAAATGGGGTCATTTGGGGGGTTTTGAACTGTCCTGGCATTTTATGCCCAACATTAGAAGCCTATGCCACACATCACCCACTCTTCTAACCACTTGAATCACCGAGTCTTTTCTGACACTTTCTGTTTACAAGAAACAATGCTTTTTTTTGCTAGAAAATTACTTTAAACCCCCAAACATTATATTTTTTAAAAGCAGAGGCCCTGCAGCTTAAAATGGTGGGTGTTGCAAATGTTTTTTCACAAAGTATTTACGCAGTGATTTTTCAAACGCAATTTTTGTGGAAAAAAAACACTTTTTTGAATTTTAATGCACAAAAACACACTGTATTGCCCAAATATTTGGTGACATATAAAAGATGATCTCATGACGAGTACATAGACACCAAACATGATATGCTTTAAAAATAATGCATACCCACACAGCGGCGACAAACTATATACATCTTTAAAAGCCTTTAAAAGCCTTCACAGGTTACCACTTTAGATCTGCAGAGGAGGTCTACTGCTAGAATTATTGCCCTCAATCTGACGTTTATGGTGATACCTCACATGCATGCCGCAATTGCTGTTTTCATACGACATGAGACCGACACTTGCGTTCAACTTTGCGCACGTGCATGGGGGGTGCAATTTACGCTGTCCCTTTTCATCTTTTTTTTCTATCATTTTTATTGTTATCACAGGAAATTTAAATATCCCCCATGATAAAAATAGGTAGTGTTGCATATTTTTTTTTTAATTTGGGGTTTATTACACTCTAGATCTCTCTTCAGCCCTTAAAGCATCTGACCACACCAAAATCAGTGTGATAAGATGCAATTTCCCAATGGCGTGGGTTATACCTGGCGAAACTGAAGTCATGAAATGCTCATAGTCTCTGGTATCTTAGGCCATAGAGATGATTGGAGCCATTCTAGTCTTTGATCAGCTCTATGGTCAGCTGTCAGAACCACCGGCTGCATTCTCGGGTTCCCTGGTGGGACAGGAGAGCCAGAGAAAACCATGGAAGATGGCGGGGGGTGGCGCATTCCCTCCCACTGCTTGTAAAAGCAGTCTAGCAGCTAATCATCTGCTAGGCTCTAGGCTTGCTTTTATATGAAAGTCGACTGCCGGCTGAAAAGAACGGTGTCTAGATGATACCTATACCTGCAGGCATCATTCCCCATTATAACCACTAAGACCAGCAACATACTAATGTGTCGCTGGTCCTTGTTGGGTATATGTTGTAATGTTCTTTTTTTTTTCATGCAGCCTGTGAGTTAAATGAAAAAAAAAAGAATCAACCAGTGGGTATGCCCACCATTAGAAAATCGCCCTTCATCCACCTATTTCTAATGGTGGGCATAGCCCCCTTTTAAAAATATATACCGGAGCATAGGGGCAATCTGCCCCAATTTCCACCCCTGCCCCTATACTCCAGTATATTTGCTCTTTTTTTTTATGTGGTGGTGAAATCACCTCCAACAGCTCTGGAGTCACTGCTTTATGTATGGTGGGAGCATGGATAAATCAGTGCTGCAGCTGGCGTACCTGAAGACCAAATAAAGAATAATAAAACACAGTAACATATAAAAAAATAACATTCCTGCTAAGAAGAAAAAAATGATAAAACATTACAGGAAAACATTATAAAAACATTACATACCTGCAAAAAAAAAAATATGGTGAAAAACAGTAACAAAACATTGCAGGTATGCATAAAAACAATGGAGAGTGCAATAGAAAAAGAATAGAGATAAAATAGAGATAGAAAAACAAGAAACGTACAACTGTTTTTATTATTTTATATATTTTTTGGTTTTTATAACTTTTTTAATTTTATTTTTTACTTTTTTTTTTGGTATGCTTTTTTTTTTAACCACTTGACTACTGGGCACTTAAACCCCCTTAACAACCAGACCGATTTTCAGCTTTCAGTGGTCTCAAATTTTGAATGACAATTACTCAGTCAAGCAACACTGTACCAATATGAAATTTGTGTCCTTTTTTCACACAAATAGAGCTTTCTTTTGGTGGTATTTAATCATCGCCGGGTTTTTTATTTTTTGCGCTATAATTAAAAAAAGACCAAAACTTTTGTAAAAAATGCATTATTCTTCGTTTCTGTTATAAAATTTTACAAATTAGTAATTTTTCTTCATACATTTAGGCCAACATTTATACTGCTACATATCTTTGGTAAAAAACAAAAACAAATTAGAGTATATTATTTGGTTATAGAGTCTACAAGCTATGGTGCCAATCACTGAATATTGATCACACCTGATGTACTGATGGCCTATCTCATTTCTTGAGACTTAACAAGCCAGAAAAGTACAAATACCCCCCCAAATGACTCCTTTTTGGAAAGTAGAAAGTCTAAGGTATTTAGTAAGAGGCATGGTGAATTTTTTGAAGTTGTAATTTTTTTTTCACAACTCTTTGCAAAATTAAGATTTTTTTCTCACACCCAGCATATGCATACCAGAAATTACACCACGAAACACATTCTACTGCTCCGCCTGAGTATGGCGATACCACATGTGTTAAGCCTCGTACACACGGGTCGACGATCGTATACAACAGGTATGAACGACCGTTGTATGCTAAATCGACCGTTAGTACACGCGATTAGAACAGCCGACGTACAACGGTCGTACAACAGACAACTAGAAAACTTGGTAGTACCAACAAGCGGTCGTACGACCGTTGTATCGTGTGTACAGAGAAGTTGGTCCAACAAGTTGTATTGTCCAAAACACGCATGCTCAGAAGTCAGGAATGGCCAGACGTTAATTACATGTTCCTGAACTTTCTCTTTATACCTTCATAACACATCACTACGTTCGGCTTGGTCGTACGATCACTTAGTGCATGTCATTAGGCAAGATACAACAGCCAACATACGATTTGAGCCTTTCGGTCATACGATCGTCGACCCGTGTGTACGAGGCTTTAGACGTTAACACAGCCTGGCCACATACAGAGGCCCAACATGCAGGGAGAACCATCAGGCGTTCTAGTGACATAAATTACACATATTATTTCCTGCCTACCTCTTGCACTTTTGAAAGTCCTGGAGCACCAGGACAATTGAAACGCGCAAAAAATGACCCCATTTTGGAAAGCAAACACCCCAACGTATATTCTAGGAGGCATAATGAGTGTTTTGAACATGTCATTTTTAACACAAGTTTTTGGAAAATCTGGAAAGAAAATGAAAACGCATTTTTTTTTTACACAAAGTTGTCCATATATACAATATTTCTAACACACAGTATGTACCTAGCAAAAATTACCCTGCAAAATATATTCTGCTACTCCTC
Organism: Glandirana rugosa; assembly: GCA_018402905.1. Classification (NCBI taxonomy): domain Eukaryota; kingdom Metazoa; phylum Chordata; class Amphibia; order Anura; family Ranidae; genus Glandirana; species Glandirana rugosa. The sequence goes on from BLSH010465173.1 coordinate 101,320, forward strand.
CCGAGTATGGCGATACCACATGTGTACCACTTTTACACAGCCTGGCCACATACAGAGGCCCAACATGCAGGGAGCACCGTCAGGTGTTCTAGAGGCATACATTTCAAATCTAATTTGACTACCTTTTACACTATTGTGAGGCACTGTGGTGGCATGAATAGGCACTGTAGTGGAACGGATGGGCAGTACAGTGGCATGGATGGGCACTGTAGTGGCATGGATGGGCACTGTAGTGGCATGGATGTGGTATGGATGAGCATGAACGATGCACAAATGAGCCATGGATGTGGATGGATGAGCCGTGGATGGGGATGGATGAGCACAGATGGGGATGACTGAGCATGGATAAGGATGTCTGAGCATGGATTGGGATGGCTGAGCATGGATGGGGATGACTGAGCATGAATGGGGATGGATGAGCACGAATGGGGATGGATGAGCACGGATGGGGATGACTGAATACGGATAGGATGACTGAGCATGGATGGAGAGGACTGAGCACGAATGAGGATGGATGAGCACAGATGGGGATGATGAGCACGGAAGAGGATGACTGAGCACGGATGTGGATGACTGAGCACGGATGGGGATGGATGAGCATGGATGGGGATGGATGAGCACGGATGGGGATGGATGAGGATGACTGAGCACGGATGGGTATGGATGAGCAGGGATGAGGATGACTGAGCACAGATGGGGATGGGTGAGCACGAATGGGGATGACTGAGAATGGATGGGTGGGTTAACACGGTTGGGTGGGTAAGCATAGATGGATGGATGGGTGAGCATGGCTGGGTGGGTGAGCATGGCTGGGTGGGTGAGCATGGATGGATGGCTGGGTGAGCATGGATATGTGGGTGAGCATGGGTGGATGGATGGGTGAGCATGGTGGGGTGGGTGAGCACGGCTGGGTGGATTAGCATGGATGGATGGCTGGGTGAGCATAAATGGGTGGATGAGCATGCATGGCTGGATGGGTGAGCATGGCTGGGTGAGGATGGCTGGATGGGTGAGCATGAATGGAAGGATAGGTGAGGATGGCTGGGTGGGTGAGCATGGATGGCTGGCTGGGTGAGGCTGGATGGATGGATGCGGGGTGGAGCCTGTCACATAGCAGTGCTGTGGGCACTACACATCCTGCCCACAGTGCTGCTGCATCTGCTCTCTCCCCCTCTCCTCACATACTGCAATGATCGGTGTGGAGAGGGGAGAGAAAAGCCGGAACTTCCGTTGGCTTGTTTACATGTGATCGCTCCGTCATTTGACGGAGCGATCACATGGTAAAAGGCCGCTGTGAGCGGCCATTCACCGCGATCCGTGAATCGGGACCCGGCGGTCACAGATGTTCCCGGGTGCGCGCGGGATGCGCGTTCATGGGAGGACGTCAATGTATGCCCTCCCAGAGTTAAGCAACCACCCTGTAACCTTCATTTTACTATAGGGCAGTTGTTAACTGGTTAACAACAGTAGTTCCAGGTTTGGGTCTCTCAAACTGCGGTGACATCTTGGAGACCCTGTGGCAGTTTGCCCTATTCCTATGTAGTGCTGTTCCCTACGCTAATACTCAACTAGTGTATGGTAGCTCTCGAAACAGTCACCGATGCAGAGACCAGGCTGGTCAAAACAGGAGCGGCAATAAAAATGGGTGTCACGCCTGTATCCGCGTCATCGGCAGACAGGACGTCTTTTTTGGGGGGCTCAGTTGGTAGGAGTATCATGGATGGCATGTGGAAAATGCCGCTCATGCAGCCAGATCACTGCATTTGGATTGGGAAGATAGGGTGCAGAACCATCTGGATACAGAAGGGCTCTGACAATCTCTTCCTGGAACTGAAGGAGAGATCCAGTCCATCCTGATGCTCTGTATAACACATGAGCGTTCAGCATAGCCAATTGGAATAAGTTAGGTACGGCACCAATAACTGGTCGTTGAGGTCCACTCCTCCCATATTTTGGTTATATCTGTGGACACAGAGGGGTTTCTCCACAACACCAGTCACCGTTGTAATTTGGATAGCCGTGTCTGCATGAAGGGAGGAAAGAACAAAAAAATTCTTTATATCCCTCCACTTCACCGCAAGCAAATTACTACTTCTCAAGCAGGCTCTCTCCCCCCAACTAAATCGGGATTCTACTGGCCGTTGGGGGAAGCCTCGACGATTAGATCGCACAGTGCCACATGCGCCAATTTGATGATCAAAGAAGTGACTAAAAAGTGGTACGCTTCAGTAGTAATTGTCCACGTACAAATGGTACCCCTTTCCAAATAAGGGTGACACCGAGCTCCACACAATTTTGCCAGTGCTCCCTATGTAGTCTGGGTTTATTAGGGGCCGAATTTTGTGGAGCCGATCGTATTCAGGGTCACCCCATGGACGACAGAGTTCATTATCGCTGAAGTGCATAAACCACAGGACCTGCTCGTATTGTGTCCTGGTCATGCAAACAGAGAACACGGGCATGTAATGAATGGGTCAGTGGACCAATATGACCGCAGCTCAGGCTCTTTATGTATGCCCAGAAGGTAAGGCCCAGAAAGCTTTTAAATTCTGCAACCGTAATTGGTTTCCAGTCTCTGGCAAGTGACAAATGGGGATTAGCGGTGATGTATTGACCAGCATATAAATTGCTTTGGTCCACTATAGATCTATAGAGATCTTCAGGGGAAAAACAGCTAAAAAAAAATCAATGGCTGTAAAGTCAACTGTATTCACCTGAATTCCGGGTTGGCCAGTGAATGGGGGAAGTACGGGTGCTGCATCAGTGGTGGGTTGCCAATCAGGGTTTGCAAGCATGACACAAAGGGCACTATGGCCTCTGCGGGCCTGTGTTTGCCTTCGTCTTCATGGCTGTGGGACACTGCTTGTGTTAGCCACACCAGCTTGAACTGCACTTATGAGACTCGCCACGTCACCAAGTGTTACTGCAGTGCTGGTTTGTCTATGACCAGGATGTACTAGGCCGCTGGTCACCAGAAGGAGTAGCGGCGCTAGTACTGGCTCTCTGCTCCATACGAGAGCCCTTCAGTTGTTGCACCTCAGCGACAGCAGAATGGGATCTGGTATGCCTGACCTTAGCAGGGACCACTCCTTCATCAGAGCTATCTGACAGGGTGCGCTGCCGTCTACGGGTTTGAATACTGAGCCTGATTCTGACAGTGGAGCTTCCCCATCGCTCTCGTCTGTCATGCTCAGCATCGCGTAGGCCTCTTCACTAGTGTACCTCGGATTGGACATGTTGGGCTCTAAATGTATAGGTACACTAGTGTGACTCACAGGCAAAACAGCCCACCTTGGTGTCAGAGCCTGTTTCAAGTTGCTACCAAAGTCACTGTCAGCTTTTGCAGGGATCGGGCGTGATCTCTGCAAACGCTGCAGATATGTGTGTTGTGTTTGGTAAGTGTCAGCGATCTATTGATCCTGCACTTAAGTGGGCTGGGCTGGGAGGAGGGGCTAAACGCAGGTGCTAGCAGGTATCTGGGCTGATCCCACTAACACTGTGTTAGGCAAGGGGTTAAAAACTTTATTGGGGGGGTATTTATACCTACCTAAGCCTACTACTACCTACCTTAACACTGATTAGTGTCATAAGTGACACAAGTACAGCGATCAGTGAACGCATCTGATCGCTGCACTTAGTGACACAGTGACAGGGGGTGACAGGAGTGAAGGGGTTAACTGGAGGGGGGCGATCAGGGGGTGGAAAGTGTGCCTATGTGTACTGTGTCAGTGTACTGTTGGTGCAACTCATGTTTCTGATGTCCTCTCTCGAATGGAAAAGGAAGGAGAGAGGGAGAGTGACCTCACTTCCCCGTCTGTGTTTGCATTACACAGACAGGGGAGGCATTCCATTCGCCAGGACCGATCAGCAGGTATAGACCAAGTATCATTGGTCTATTCCTGTGGATTGAACGGTCCTCTAGCGAATCAGATTGGCATGTCTGCGCGCGCCCCCTGGCCGCGGCCGCGAGCGCCGTTTATAGACGGCGATTCGCAGCATCCTGCCACTTTGCAGCATTAAATGTATGCGAGGCGAGGAATATTTCATTTTTTTTCACTTTGAGCATTATTAAAATCACTGCTCCTTTAAAAACGTTTTTTTTAATCCAAACTTTTTTTTCATTGATACATGTCCCCCAGGGCAGGACCCCTATAACCATTGTATGCCCAATTACTTGCATATAAGCCTTCAAAATGGGCACTTTTGCAATTTTTCATGTTGAGGTCCCATTGACTTCAATGGGGTTCGTTGTTCTGGTCCGATCTTTCCCTATGTTCGAAAGTTCTGGTGCGAACCGAACAGGGGTCTGTTTGGCCCATCCCTATTTATGAGTCCTCCATCACACCTGACACCCTGGGTTCACTTATTTTTATACACTATTATAAGTATTAATACTACAAGAGTAGTCAATTCAGAAGAGTTTACTTATAATTAGAGCTATAACTCTTAAGAGTGAATTGAATATATATATATATATATATATATATATCTCAACTGTAGATAACTTGTTTGAGCAGAAAATATATCAGCATAACACATTAATTGCACACTTTGACACTATTTATAAACAGAATAAGTATAACAAAAGAATATATTCCCTTTTTCTCTAATAGAGCGTAATCACATATCTGATAGTCCCATAAATGAGATACCAACTCAAGATGTAGATATGCACAATGAGTGATAAGAATGTAAAGACTCACGCTAAGGCTTCATGCACACAGGACGTCCAAAAAACGTCAGTAGCTTATCAGGGATGTTTTCAGCTTTTACCAGCGTTATATTACCGCCATTTTTTTTCGCATTTTTTTTTCCAATTGATCTAAAACGTCTAAAAACATTGGGGATTAACGTTTTTGATCGTTTTTGGGCGTTTTTGAGCATTTGAACGTTTTTACAGCTGAACAACGTCCTAAAGAACCCTCTGGTCTTGGGTTTTTTTTACAGCTCAAAAACGTCACGGCTAAAAATAGTTGATAACAGCCTATGTGTGCATGAACAAAACATCTGCAGCTGAAAACAGCTTCTGAAAAACAGTCAAAAAACGTCCTGTGTGCATGAGGCCTAATACTGCAGAAAATTGAATGAGTGAACTATCAAATATATTGATACAGCTCAATAAGGCCTGAGAAATATTATGATTACTCTAGTAGAGTTCAATGTGGTTCAACACAAATACCATTAACCAATAGCAATTTTTTAACTCAATTCTCCTGATCTAATTCAAAGAGTTCTTTAGGAGATTCAACTTTGACTTTTGGCCATGTGGGAAATGGTTACTGCAATGCAAAGAGTCCAGTTAATGAAGTTCAGTTCAATCTTCTGTCGACTTTTTTTGTGCTAAAGTTAGGTACCTAAATATACTGTGTCCATTAATCACTGAATTAAGGCACAAAATAGGCAACTTGAGTAAACTTTAGGAAAGAGCCTTGATAAGGATTGCTGACTTCCAGTTATAACATCAGTTAAAGAAGGACCTGTGCACAGGATATTTGTAATCCAAAAGGACAGCTGAATCTGTACTGACAAGGAAGTATGGAACAACAGAGTATACTCAAAGGTAGGTTTTTGCCTGCTCACCACCCTGTTGGCCACAGAAAACAGTCCGGCTGCTCAGGCTGTGCTGTAGACACTGGGACTGATGGTATCCACTTGCTCTTTGCTTTAGGGAAACAGGTTTCCACGCAGTTCTCTCTGGATCGACTGCCGCTCACACTGCAGATGCTGCTGAATCTGAAACAACTCAGATGCTGGCACGCTGGTTCCGCTGATCACACACTGGAACAAAGTAGTGTTGCAGCTTGCTGGGGGGCGGTGTAAACCTAGCCTGCTGGATCACGTGGTTTAGGCCGCAATCCGGTGATAGTACATAAACACAGGTCCCCACTGGTCGATCACACCGTCCAAAGAGACTGGAGCCAACTCCTCCCCCCACTTAAATAGGTTTTCCCATAAAGCATCATTCCTCCAAAGATCGCTTCCTGCAGCACAGCATCCTGGGAAATGGAGTTCTTCTATAGCAGAAACCAGAGACTGACTTCCTCTGTAGCACTAAAAATCCCATAAGCAGTATCTCTCACATGACCATCCTGTTCAGCAGTTTTAACACTAGAGGGGAGTCTCCACAACATCAATAAACATAAAATGTCCCAAGTTAAAGGAGCACCTTTTAACTGCTGGCTACACATGTAAACCCTCCCCTCCTCTGAGAGTCACCATCAGGCTCCCGGAAAATCGGGGTAGGCGCTACAGCTATTTTTCTACAGATGATAAAAAAAAGGTGTGGTCAGTACCTTGGGGAAGATTCCAGATGTAGTGGGTGGAGGCGAGGAGGAGCTGTTTGGCATATTTATGGGGTCCATGACCAATCCCCAGCTAAAAGGGGCTGGAAGGGGGTGGGCACCTATAAATAGGCATGAGTCATGCCAGTAGGGGCTGTTGGATGGTAGATGGAAATGCTGAGGAGGCTGTCGGAGGCCCTTGAAGGGCACCCCACTAGTCTGGGGGGGTGACCTCAGGCCTGGGGATCAGGTGCTGGAGGGACCCTCTACAATACAAGGAGGAATCCTTTCCTGGAGGAACAGGAGCAAGTTAGAGAACGGCAGGAGCAGGTCAGCACATCCCAGGAGATCTCCTGAGAAGTCAGTCAGGTGGGCTGGTGAGTGATCAGTCTGGGAGGACTGTGGAGAGAGTGTCAGTCTGGGAGGACTGTGGAGGAGTTAGCCAGGAGGGCTAGTGAGAGGGGCAGCTGCAGCCAGGCAGGCTGGCAGTGCCTGAAGAGGTGGTGCTAGGATCAGTGACCACAGAGAGGAAGTGCTGGGAAAGTGTAAGCTGTGTCACCCTATCTTCAAGTATAGGGGCTGCGAGTCCCTGCCTATAATGGGTCTTAGCTACCAAATTTCAACAAGGTGACCCAGCTGGAGTTCTGCAAGTGAGTGCTGGAGGAAGCAGTGGAGTGTATATAGACTGTATAAAGGGAAAGCTGTCCCTTAAGATTGTTTGAAGTCAAGTGTAAAACATGGTATAGGGTGTCTGTCCATGCATTGCTCCATATTGATGATGAGTGATGTAATGTAATGCTGCCAGGGCCTATTCTTCTCCTATGGAGGCCTCCTCCTCCACACACAGGACAACCTTCCCAGCTGTCATCTGTGCCCAGCTGATGAGGAGTGGAGGCCACCACACAGAAACACACAATGCATCTCTTATAGCAGGGGTGCCCAACTGCTGGCCCGTGGGCCACATGTGGTCCGCCACCTCCTAATCTGGGATGGTGGGTCGGCAAGCCCAGATTGCGGGTTCCTGACCCACCATCCCCGGGCATCAGTGTGAAGAATGGAGTTGGCACTAAAGATAACAGAGGCAATGTTTCCTGTATAGTACCGTCCCCTGTCACATGGGCAGGCCAGGGGGGTCAGGAGTGGAGCCAAGGCGGGGGACGGCAAAATGAGGTTTTGCCTGGGGTGTCGAAAATCCTTGCACCAGCCCTGCTGTGCTGGGAGCAGAGTGGATGTCACGCACCTGATAGGAGATTGAAATTACGAAGTTGGCCTCTTGGTGTCTTTGCTGATAGCTGATGACTCATCAGTTGGGAAGGACATGGCGGCCATCCGGTTCTTAACAACCAGCTATTCACAGTTTGTTATGGAGAAAAAAAAAGCCAGGGAAACGCATGTAAAAACACATCAAAAATTCCGTTTTTGGTGTGGGTCCATTGCAGGCACGCAAAACACAGTCTGCTGCGGGGAAAAAAGGACTCTAACCCTTTGCAACCCTTTCCAAATGAAATACACATAGATGTGAACGAGTACCATAGGAAAACATGTTAAATGGACTGTAGTGCGTTTCTGCAAAACGCACTAAAAAACGCATAGGTGTGAAACTAGCCTAAAATACCATTATTTTTGCTAATAATATTAAATTATCTTAAACCCTCTATTCATTTGCTTTCAAAATAGTTTTTTTTTCAGATTCAGTATATTACCTGAGTACCAGTGTTTCCTTTAAAACATGAATATCTACAGATATCAATAAAATGAGAGCAGAAGCTTGCATGTTTTATGCAGTATCTTATATTTATTTTAGCAAAAATTAATATATTAATAGGTCTGATTCAGTTGTTTTCAAATTTTAAAGGTAAACCCCCTTCATGCAGTGTATTCTTGTTTTGCAAATGTACTCTCCACCTGAATTAAGTGTAATTTGATCAGAACCTTATTACTAGCTTTAAGGCCTCATGCACACAGGATGTTTTTTTCACTGTTTTACAGCAGCTGTTTTTAGCTGCAGACGTTTTTTTCTACAGTCAATAAACCCTCCATCATGTTATCCTATGTGTTCATGCACACTTAGGCTGTTATCAACTGTTTTTAGTAGTGACATTTTTGAGCTGTAAAAAAACCCCAAGAGCAGAGGGTTCTGAGAGACTTTCTCAGCTGTAAAAACGTTCAAGCACTCAAAACGCGCAAAAACGCAGCTAAACGCCGATCCCCAACGTTTTTGGAAGTTTTAGATCAATTGAGGAAAAAAAAAAAGCCCTGGCCCTTTAAAAATGCAAAAAAAAACATGCATAACCGCCGGTAATATATCGCTAATAACAGCTGAAACAAAATCACTGATAAGCTACTGACGTTTTTACAACTTTTTTTAACGTTCTGTGTGCATGAAAAGTCATTATTACCCAAGGTTTATCAAAGGCTGCCTGTAGACAGTTTGAACCGTGTATAGGCAGGCTGAATGTACCCAGTTGATTGATCAACTTTGGTACAACCAGCCTGCCGGATTTTACGTGCGATTATCATCAATGTCTCGGCAGAAGGGATTGCCTTGTCAGCACTGTTTGTGTTGATGAGGAATTGTGTGATTTTCTTTCCTGCAACGAGTAGCTGCAGGCAAGAAATTTGCCCCAACTATGGCCTGCCTATGCCTGGATTTCTGGATGCCCCTTCTGGTTGATATAGTTGGCCACCTGGCTACTGTGGCACTGTTGTTGGTCATATTGGCATAGCAGTTCGGATGGCTTCCTCAATACCCAACTGAAACAGAGATAAAAGGAATCCCACTAATGATGGATTGTGCCGTTGCTTAAACTTTGAGGGTGCCAGTGTGGTACTTCAGCTTTTAGTGAAGAATTTTATAGAAATCTTTTCAACACCATGACTATGTTACATATCTACAAATGTAAGTGGAATACTTTTCTTGTAAAATCATAATCTTTTATTTACTAGTCTATTATTTGTCATACAAATCACATATTACAATAAAAATACCATACACGTCTCAGTTTATTTAAACGTAACTTTTCAACATAATTGATGAGCAATACTCGAAAATCTTTGGTTGTCGTATATCTTTGCTGGAAGGTTACTGAGGTTTGTCAAGAACCATAGTAGACAAGTTTACTTGGTGATGGTCTTGGTAACTTCAAGGCAGTGGTTCTCAACTCTTGTCCACAGGACCCACCAACAGGCCAGGTTTGCAAGATAACTGAAATGCATTACAGGTGATATAATTTGCTGCTCAGTGATTGCAGTATTCTAGTCTGCTTCTCCCTAAGGTAATACTTAAAATGTGGCCTGTTAGTGGGTCTTGAGGACAGGAGTTGAGAACCACTGGATTAAGGAGTGCTTGGCCAGTTCTTTCAGAAAAAGCAAGTGGTCAATGGTCTTTTCCTGCTCCCAAATATATGAAGTTTGCATATAACTGCTATTCTGAAGGGATGTAGTTGGTGCCATTAAAACTGGGAGCAAGTCAGCGATCCCTGGGGTCTGTGGAAGAAGGCAGAAATCCCTTGCTTCTGCTTAGTTACTACTACTTTATTTCATCCAGCTGAACAAAAAATGTTTTCTCATTTAAACAATAAATATCTAAAGCCCCATACACATGATTAGATTTTCTGTAGACTTTTGTCCTCAGATTTACCAAAACCATATAATATGAGTTCAAACCTTCAAGCCCCGTACACACGGTTGCATACAACAGGTCGTACTCACGACCGTTGTATGCGATATCGATCGTTCGTATGTGCGATTTGAACAGTCGAACATACGACGGTCATATAAGGGAGTTGTATGAGCAGACTAGAAAACTTCGTCGTACCAACAAGCTCTAATACGACCATTGTATCGTGTGTACAGAGCAGTTGGTACAACAAAGTTGTATTGTACAAAACACGCATGCCCAAAGTCAGGAATGGCTGGATGCTAATTACATGCACCTGAACATTCTTTCCCCGGCCGTACGATCGTGTAGTGCAGTCAGTATGCTGCATACAACAGACAACATATGATTTGACGCGATCGTACGTGCGATCGTCGAACCGTGTGTACGAGGCTTAAGAGTTTCAATTTGCATGCAATCAGGCAGGCCCTTGCACTACATGGTTTTGGTAAATCTGAAGACAAAAGTCTTCAGAAAATCTAATAGTGTGTATGGGGTTTGTTAACAAAGTATACACTTGTCTAGATCAGTGGTTCTCAACCCTGTCCTCAAGTACCCCCAACAGGCCATGTTTTGGGAATTTCTCTTAGATAAAATAGCTGTCCAAAATACCAAGCCATTGACTCTGATTTAAAGCACCTGTGCAAGATAAAGGAAAACCTGCAAACGTGGCCTGTTGGGGGTACTTGAGGACAGGGTTGAGAACCAGTGGTCTAGATCAAGGGTGGGCAACCTTGGCCCTCCAACTGTGGTGAAACTTAAAATCCCATGAGACATTGCAAGACCCAGACAATCACAGGCATGACTCCTAGAGGCAGAGGCATGATGGGATTTGTAGTTTCACCACAGCTGGAGTGCCGAGGTTGCCTACCCCTGGTCTAGATAACATAACATCTATGCAATAATGTCAAAATCTGTGAAATGATAAATGTTGAGCTAGATTTGTATCTTTATTTTAGACACCATATTGAATAATATACAGTCTTTATTTTTTGTACGTTAAAGTGAGTTTTGAATCATGTCTATCATGAAATGTGCAGTATGTACTGCATTATCAGAAATGACCTCAGGAGAATTTCTTTTCTCAGCGTTATGTTGCTGCTGAGATGATTTCCTCATTGGAGGGAGCAAACTATACATTAAAGCCACCCTGCACCTGGCAGCCCACCATGAATATGCTGTAACATCAGCTTTAATTGCTGATCATAGGGTAAGTGCTACACATGTAGCTTTGGCTGAGTGTATGGCATTGAACAGATGGATCCGAATCAGAAATAGGAAACAATGCTGGACACACACACACACATTGTTCTTTCTGCTTTATTCACTTTTTTCCCTGTTAGTTTCTCTTAGATTTTAGACATTTGCAAAATTACGTTAAGCATTGTGAAACAACATTAATCATAGTGTTTCAGTAAAATACTGTATATCACTAAAATATTACTCTAAATACCTACAATTTAGTGTTGGAAGGAAAAGAACATAACAAGCCAATAAAAATGCAACTTCACTCTCTGTATACTTTGAGTTGCCTAAAAATAAGACAACGCAAATTAAAACCTCTGAAATGAAACATGAACAGTAATAATAACTCCCAACATTTGTGTCAATAAGTGCAATATTAACCTCCAAAGTTGGTGTCAGAGGACGCAATAACAATCCCCTGCACTGGTATCAGTGGATGCAGTAAAGTGGTTGTAAAGTCTCTTTAAAATAAAATAATAAACATGTTATACTTACCTGCTCTGTGCAATGATATTGGATAGAGCAGCCCCACATCTCCTCCTCTGGGGTCCCCTGCCAGCGCTCTGGGCCCCTACTCTTCTGTGTCTGTTCCCAAAGCAAGCTGCTTGCTATGGGGGCAGGCATGCACGTTTGCTCCCAAGCCAGGCCGGGTGCATCCATAGACACACATTGCATTGCTTAGCACCACCCTCCGTTCCCTCCTCACTGGATTTGATTGACAGCAGTAGGAGCCAATGGCTCCTGCTGTTATCAACAAAGCCTGTGAGACGATGAAGAAATGGAGAGAATACCTGCAGGGGCCACAGTGCTGGATCAATTCAGGAGTCAGGTAAGTGTTATAGAGGGGGAGAAGGAGAACAGGCAATGCAAGTTTTTTTTTTTTTTACTTTAATGCTGAGAATGCATTGATATATATATATAAAAAAAAAAAGTTAGTATTTAGGGCCACTTTAATAAGCCTCAACAATGGGCCATGTATCGGGAACTGGTTACTTATAAACATAAAAAAAGCATATTTATTACTGCATTATGCATCCTGATTTAATTACAATAATTGTGCTTTGAACAGTACAGTCAAAACATAGTGTTATATATAGCTGATTAGTGTTACTAAACCCATAACTGTAAAACCAGTCTGTATATGCAGTAAAGCATGCTTGCTGTACTTACTGTAGAACCTAAGGGGTTAATTCGCATTGTGTAAAAAGGCTTTTTGATCCTGTCTTCCACTGTCCCCAAACCATCTCCTGATAAAACGGAGCCTTGGGAGCAATCTGCACATGCTCAGTTTGGTGTGTATTGGTAGACAGTTTTTTTTTTCTTGGGAGGGTGCATGTGATCAGAACAGGGCCAATCGGCACTGTCCACACAAACGGTAAGGGGTCCTGCAGTCACACAGGACAGTCAGAGTAGAATGAAAATGCCTCCTACAAACTTTAACGAGACACTGGTAGAAGTCACAAGGCTGCTATATACTGCTGATGAGAAAAGGTATTTATCAGTTTATATTTACTAAAACTATTGTATGTTTATGTTCTGTGTACTGTGGGATACCAGATATAATGAATTCAGGGTCCTAGGTTTAGTAACACTTTAAGTGAATAACATTGATTATCTCATTTACAGATAATTATCTCATCTGAAAGTCGATGGGATATATTAGGCAGCAATTAAACACGTCCCTGAAGTTTATGTGTTAAAAGCAGAAAAAATGGGCATTGCAGTTTGTAGAGTATGGGGTTGCATAGCCGCAGATCATTCAGCGTGCCTATGCTGTCCACAGTCGAAAGCACCTACAATGGGAACATGAGCATAAGAACTGGACTATAATGGAAGAAAATAGAACGGTTTGATGAATCACATTTTCTTTTACATCATGTGGATGGCCAGGTGCATGTGTTTCACTTTTCCAGGGAAGGGATGACACCAGGAAGCAGTATGTGAAGAAGGCAAGCCAGTGGAGGCAGTGTGATCCTTTGGGCAATGTTCTGTTGGGTGTCCTTGGGTCCTGCCATTCTTGTGGATATTACTTGATACTAGGTATGAGCTCCCGGTTAGAGTCGAATGCATGTTCGACTCGAACATTGGGGGTTCGTCCATTCGCGCCATTGCGGAGATTATGGGGCGTTCGCAGGAGCTTTGCGTGCCCCATAATGCATTCCAATGGCAGTGGAATGCCGCCCGCTGATTGACCAAAGCATGCACATGACCTGCATGCCTTGGCCAATCAGCAGGCGACCTGTTGTGAGAGCTATGATTGGCTAAAGGCAGGGTGCCTTTAGCCAATCACTGCTCAGAAGCCTCAATCCATGCACCACACTGTAAAAAGCCGCTTGTACAGCGGCTCTATGTAGTGTGTGTTGGCAGAGGTGCTGGAGTGATTAGATAGAGAGAGTTAGGTTGCGGATTGCAGGCAGTTTAGCTAGATAGCTAATTGTGAAAAAAAAAGATAGATAGATAGGGCGATCTATATACAATCTATCTGTCAGTTAGTGCAGGCAGGTTAGTGTAGTAAAATATATACTAGATAGATAGGGCTATCTGTATAGTATACAGTCAGGCAGAACAAGAATATATATATATATATATATATATATATATATATATATATATATATATATACACAGTCTAGTATATACATATATACATATATATATATATATATGCACAATGTACACTATATATCAGTGCATTCGAGGTGTACATACAGTATATAGTACACTTGACATGGTGTATTAACCACTTGACCACTGGGCACTTTAACCCCCTTCCTAACCAGACCAATTTTCAGCTTTCAGTACTCTCACATTTTGAATGACAATTACTCACTCATGCAACACTGTACCCATATGAAATTTTCGTCCTTTTTTCACACAAACAGAGCTTTCTTTTGGTGATATTTAATCACCATTGGGGTGTTTATTTTTTGAGCAATAAATGGAAAAATACCGAAAATTTTGTAAAAAAATGCATTTTTCTTTATTTCTGTTATAACATTTTGCAAATTAGAAACTTTTCTTCATAAATTTTGGCCAAAATGTATACTGCTATATATCTTTGGTAAAAATAACCCAAATTAGTGTATATTATTTGGTCTTTGTGAAAGTTATAGTCTACAAGCTATGGTGCCAATCACTGAATATTGATCACAACGTGACTATATATCA
>BLSH010465173.1:120573-132941 GCA_018402905.1 Glandirana rugosa
GGTGAGCACGGATGCATGGGTGACGGATCAGTGAGCACGGACGCATGGGTGAGCACGAATGCATGGGTGTCGGATGAGTGAGCATGGATGCATGGGTGACGGATGGGTGAGCACGGACGCATGGGTGACGGATGGGTGAGCATGGATGCATGGGTGACAGATGGGTGAGCATGGATGCATGGGTGACAGATGGATGAGCATGGATGGGTGAGCACGGATGCATGGATGACGGATGGGTGAGCACGGATGCATGGGTGACGGATGGTTGAGCACAGATGCATGGGTGACGGATGGGTGGGCATGGATGCATGCATGACGGATGGGTGAGCACGGATGTATGGGTGATGCATGGGTGACGGATGGGTGAGCATGGATTCATGGGTGACGGATGGGTGGACACAGATGAGTGGGCATGGATGAGGGCGTGGGCATGGGTGAAGCTGGATGGGGGTCCCTGCCTGGCACACAGCAGTGCTGTGGGCACTTCAGATCCTGCCCACAGCACCACTGCATCTCCTCTCTCCCCACCTCTCTCCCCTCTCCTGTCACACTGCACCGATCGGTGCGGAGAGGGGAGAGAGAAGCCTGCACTTCCGTCGGCTTGTTTACATGTGATGCTCCGTCATTTGACGGAGCGATCACATGGTAAATGGCCGCTCCAAGCGGCCATTTACCGTGATCCATGATGCGCCGGGTCTCATAGACCCGGCGGTCACGGATGCTCCCAGGTGCGAGCCCCAGGGGGCGCGCGGGAGCGTGATTCTGGGAGGACGTGTTATAACGTCCTCCCAGAACAATGGGTGCCACTTGCGGCCGTGTATCTACGTTACACGGTCGGCAAGTGGTTAAAATATATACAGCCTGGTATATATACACTCGGGGGTGTACGGTATATAACGCACTACTTGACGTGGTGTCTTAAATATATACAGTCTAGTGTATACAGATATACTCACAGCATTTTGAGTGTACACTATATATCAGTGCATTCGGGGGTGTACGGTATATAGCACACCACTTGACATGGTGCCTTTAAATATACAGTATCTCACAAAAGTGAGTACACCCCTCACATTTTTGTAAATATTTTACTATATCTTTTCATGTGACAACACTGAAGAAATGACCCTTTGCTACAGTGGAAATTAGTGAGTGTACAGCTTGTATAACAGTGTAAATTTCTAAACCGCTGAAAGCAAAAGTGAGTGCACCCCTAAGTGAAAATGTCCAAATTGGGCCATTTAGCCATTTTCCCTCCCCGGTGTCATGTGACTTGTTAGTGTTACAAGGTCTCAGGTGTGAATGGGAAGCAGGTGTGTTACATTTGGTGATATTGCTCTCACTCTCTCATACTGGTCACTGGAAGTTCAATATGGCACCTCATGGCAAAGAACTCTCTAAGGATTTTAAAAAAGGAATTGTTGCTCTACACAAAGATGACCTAGGCTATAAGAAGATTGACAAGACCCTGAAACTGAGCTGCAGCACAGTGGCCAAGACCATACAGAGGTTTAACAGGACAGGTTCCACTCAGAACAGGCCTCGCCATGGTTGACCAAAGAAGTTGAGCTTCATATACAGAGGTTGTCTTTGGGAAATAGACATGTGAGTGCTGCAAAGGTTTAAGGGGTGGGGGGTCAGCCTGTCAGTGCTCAGACCATTCGCCATACACTGCAACAAATTTTGTCTGCATGGTTGTCGTCCCAGAAGGAAGTCTCTTCTAAAGATAATGCACAAGAAAGCCTGCAAACAGTTTGCTGAATACAAGCAGACTAAGCACATGGATTACTGGAACCATGTCCTTTGGTCTGATGAAACCAAGATAAACTTATTTGGTTCAGATGATGTCAAGCATGTGTGACGGCAACCAGGTGAGAAATACAAAGACAAATGTGTCTTGTCTACAGTCAAGCATGGTGGTGGGAGTGTCATGGTCTGGGGCTGCATAAGTGCTGCCGGCACTGGGGAGCTACAGTTAATTGAGGGAACTATGAATGCCAACATGTACTGTGACATACTGAAGCATAGCATGATCCCCTCCCTTCGGAGACTGGGCCACAGGGCAGTATTCTAACATGATAACGACCCAAAACACACCTCCAAGACGACCACTGCCTTGCTAAAGAAGCTGAGGGTAAAGGTGATGGACTGGCCAAGCATGTCTCTAGACCTTTGTTGCCAGTTGTTTAAACATGAATGGCTGTGTGTTGAGTTATTTTGAGGGGACAGCAACTTTACACTGTTATACAAGCTGTACACTCACTACTTTACATTGTAGCAAAGTGTCATTTCTTCAGTGTTGTCACATGAAAAGATTTAATAAAATATTTACAAAAATGTGAGGCGTGTACTCACTTTGGTGAGATACTATATACAGTCTAGTGTATACAGATATACACCCAGTGTATTGAGTGTACACTATATATCAGTGCATTCGGGGGTGTACGGTATATAGCACACTACTTGACGTGGTGTCTTAAAATATATGCAGTCTAGTGTATACAGATATACACACAGCGTATTGAGTGTACACTATATATAAGTGCATTCGGGGGTGTACGGTATATAGTACAGTGGAGTGCGGTGTTAAAAAAAATAGCCATCACGTCAGGAAGGCCACAAAGGAGAGGCAGATGCTCCCAGGCAACTAAAAGAGGGCAAGCAGCCTCTGTGTCTTCAGTGAAAAAGTGGTGGTGGCAGACGTGGTGCATCCTCTGCAGGCGGGTCACGCTTGTCCTTTTTTTCTGCTGTTGGAAGTGCTATTGAGCCACAACATGCAGAAGAGTTGGTGGAGTGGATAACAAAGCCGTCCTCATCCTCTATCACCCAGGCTCGTACAAGTTTGCCTTCCAACGCATCTGGCAAAGCGGCTTATTCCACCGGATGCTTGTCCACAGTTACTCCCTCTGTAGCCCCACCATCATGCACGGTGGAGTCACCTGAGTTATTTGAACATAGTGTCGTTTACATGCTGATGGAGGATGCGCAGCAGTTTAAAGGCTCCGATATTGGTTCCCAGGTTGAGGAAGGGAGTAGCATGAACCAAGAGACAGGAGGTGCCACAAAAGGCAGTCATGTTCCCCCAGCTGCAGCATACTACCAAGTTTGCTCCAGTGACGAGGAAAGAGGGGATGATGAGGACACGGACTGTACTTGGGTGCCTGAGAGAAAGAGGAGGGAAGTGAGGAGGAGGAGGTCCAACTCCAACAAGGCAGGATGTCCTCCAGGGGCCAGCTTAAGGGCAGCGACCCAATTGCATCAGACCACAGAGCTCCACAGGTGCAGGGCGCTGCTGCCTCCCCACCGACTTCCAAAATTTCTTTGGTGTGGGCATTTTTCAGCACATGTGCAGTAGATCTCACCATTTCCATTTGCAATCTATGTCTGAAGCGGGTCAAGCGCGGCCAGGACTCCAGCCGCTTGGGCACTACTGTCTTGACAAGACATATGACGATCAGACATGCAGTCCATTGGCAAGAGTACCTGAAAAATGCACACCAGAAAACATGACGGACTTCTCCTTGCTCCTCATCTGGGATCTCAACCTCTACTATACCTGCAGTCCTCTCCAAAACCTGCACTGAGAGGAATGAAGGTGTAGCAATGCGTGCCACAACTAGTACTTGCAGCCAATCTGCTAGCAGAGCACCACCAGATGAATTCAGCAGACAAATATCCCTACCCCAGTTGCTGAACCATAAATGAAGTCATCCACATGCTCAGCGTCTTAATGCTAGCTTGGCCAAATTGCTAGCACTCCAACTGCTGCCTTTTCACCTGATAGACTCTACCCCCTTTCGTGAATTTGTGGAATGTGCTGCCCCACAGTGGCAGGTTCCCAAAAGATATTTCTTTTCACGTAAGGCCATTCCAGCTCTCTACCATCATGTGGAAGGCAAGGTTTTGGCCTCGTTGGACAGTGCGGTCAGTAGCAGGGTTCATATTACCGCTGACTCATGGTCCAGCAGGCACAGTCAGGGACGTTACCTTTCCTTCATGGCGCACTGGGTAACTCTGCTGGCAGCTGGGAAGGATGCAGGACAGGGTTCAGTTTTGGAAATAGCCTGCAGTGGCTTATACTGCCATGGAACAGGTAACTTGGCTGCCACTGCAGGCTATGTCCAAGTGTGTCAGCTGCCTCTGGGATGGGGGAAGTGGTGGCGGCTCCAGCTGATGGTAAAGTGGACGCTGGTGGTCTCCGGCGCTTCCTGGTCTCAGAACGGAGCAGCGCGACGTCACTTCCGGTATCGGCTAGGCAGCTTGATGATGTGAATCCGGCGACGCTTTGTCGAGGCCTATGCCCCTTCTTCCTTGTGGAGATGTGCATACTTAAGGGCATATCTACCAGTGACGTGCAACGAACGTCATCAGACGAACGTATGCGCCCATCGCAGATGCTGCCGGAACCCATTGGTTAGTATAGCGGACATAGTTCAAAATAATAAAATTCGAAATAATAAATTAAATAAAATAATCAGAATAAAATGATTGAAATAAATCAGATATAATCATGAGTGTTGGGGAGGAGAATGTATATGTGGGTGCTGGGGGCTAATCATATAATCACCACCTAATGTATTATGAGCACACCATGTAGTAACCCCCTATTGTATAATAGAAAAATATATACTTATTATAGTAGTGGTGTGAGGGATGAGGGAAGTTAAAAAAGGCAATTATTGCCATTTACTAGAAGACTGTCCAGGAAGGAAATTAACTGTCAGTGAGGATAGGGGACGCTAGGGGGGCCTAATCAACACCTGGGTATATGTCAACAATCCTTAGTATAAATGTATGTGGACAAGGTTAAAACAAAGGGACCTGTCATACTAGTATGTGTGTATATAAATTGGAGTATATAGAGTCTGAAAATGCGATTTAAGGTTATTAATATATATATATATATATATATATATACAGTGAGGAAAATAAGTATTTGAACACCCTGCTATTTTGCAAGTTCTCCCACTTAGAAATCATGGAGGGGTCTGAAATTGTCATCGTAGGTGCATGTCCACTGTGAGAGGCATAGTATAAAAAAAAAAATCCAGAAATCACAATGTATGATTTTTAAACTATTTATTTGTATGATACAGCTGCAAATAAGTATTTGAACACCTGAGATAGTCAATGTTAATATTTGGTACAGTAGCCTTTGTTTGCAATTACAGAGGTCAAACGTTTCCTGTAGTTTTTCACCAGGTTTGCACACACTGCAGGAGGGATTTTGGCCCACTCCTCCACACAGATCTTCTCTAGATCAGTCAGGTTTCTGGCCTGTCGCTGAGAAACACGGAGTTTGAGCTCCCTCCAAAGATTCTCTATTGGGTTTAGGTCTGGAGACTGGCTAGGCCACGGAAGAACCTTGATATGCTTCTTACAGAGCCACTCCTTGGTTATCCTGGCTGTGTGCTTCGGGTCATTGTCATGTTGGAAGACCCAGCCTCGACCCATCTTCAATGCTCTAACTGAGGGAAGGAGGTTGTTCCCCAAAATCTCGCAATACATGGCCCCGGTCATCCTCTCCTTAATACAGTGCAGTCGCCCTGTCCCATGTGCAGAAAAACACCCCCAAAGCATGATGCTACCACCCCCATGCTTCACAGTAGGGATGGTATTCTTGGGATGGTACTCATCATTCTTCTTCCTCCAAACACGTTTAGTAGAATTATGACCCAAAAGTTCTATTTTGGTCTCATCTGACCACATGACTTTCTCCCATGACTCCTCTGGATCATCCAAATGGTCATTGGCAAACTTAAGACGTGCCTGGACATGTGCTGGTTTAAGCAGGGGAACCTTTGGATCCTTAGGATCATTGAGACCCCACGAGGTGAAATCTTGCATGGAGCCCCAGTCCGAGGTGGATTGACAGTCATGTTTAGCTTCTTCCATTTTCTAATGATTGCTCCAACAGTGGACCTTTTTTCACCAAGCTGCTATATATATATATATATATATATATAGTATATATACTGTGTATAAGAAATATATAGAAGATATTATATATAAGAAAAATGGTCCAATTGCTGCCTCACCTTGAAACAGACCTCCATCCCTAAATTTATATACAACACAACAATATTTTGCCCATGGGACTTTGAGTGAGGTATGTACAAGGTATGCATTAGACCAAAGTATGGAGAGCATTGATTTATTTCTAAAAGTATAAACATCATGACAGAATAAGAACAAGGCATGATATGCCCATAGTCAGTATGGTATAGCATATGGCCATCCAAAATAAGAAAATACATGGTACAATAATATAAAGATGTAGATTATACAACTGCATATGAGTACTTGACATGTTTCGTGAGCTCGGCTCGCTTCTTCAGAAGTAAATGCAGAGTATCTAAAAAGAAATACCTATTTGTTGTAATATCCAGTATAGGGTCGGTGAGACAGAAAGCAGGGGGCTAGACATGTAAGCACCCCATACTCACATCTTAGCAGGTAGACTCCAAGAAAAATAGCCCCCCAGGGGCAGGAGCGGATGACTCTAAGTCTGGGAGCTGAAGGGGCAGGATCGGCGGCAACCAGCCGGGGACCAAGCGGAGGATGAGCACGGCCAAAAGCAGAGAGATAAAGAATGTCCCTGGGTATGAACCACATTCCAACACAGGAAATAACTGTTAAAAGAGTATATGTATAATATATGTAATGAATATATATGTAATGTCCATATGATTATGCATCATGATCAGTAGCATACTATACATGAGCAATTCAATCAGTACAAGTGTAGGTACATGTGTATATATATATATATATATATATACAACTCAGTTCTAACCTGTATGCAAGGTCATGTGGGGAGACCGCAAGGGAGAGAAACAGTGAAAAGAGCGAGGTTGGAGTCTACCTGCTAAGATGTGAGTATGGGGTGTTTACATATCTAGCCCCCTGCTTTCTATCTCACCAACCCTATACTGTATATTACAACTAATATGCATTTCTTTTAAGATAATCTGCATTTACTTCTGAAGAAGCGAACCAAGCTCGCGAAACGCGCCAAGTACTCATATGCAGTTGTATAATCTACATCTTTACATTACTGTACCATGTATTTTCTTATTTTGGATGGCCATATGTTATACCATACTGACTATGGGCATATCATGCCTTGTTCTTATTCTGTCATGAGGTTTATACTTTTAGAAATAAATCAATACTCTCCATACTTTGGTCTAGTGCATACCTTGTACATTCCTCTCTCAAAGTCCCATGGGCGAAATATTGTTGTGTTGAAGATATTATATATACTATGTGCACACATATATGTAACTGTGTATGGAGGCCGATCTCAATTGTATGGGGTATTAAATATCTAAAAATTCTGTTTCATGTATAATAGGCTTAACATGAAGGATTGTTTCCTTCTCCTTTCTATACAGGATTCCCTGTTTATATAAAACCAAGGACAAAAAAATCAGGAAAAAAATGTTTTTATATAAAATTTGCGATAATAAATCCACGGGGGGGTCAAAGAATCAATACATATAAGCATGTACCCACCTATATGTATATACACACGTGTGTCCATACACATGCATGTCCCCATTAGGAAACTCATGGGACCATGAGGGGTATATATTATCAAAAGATATATTACAAAGGTACAACCCTATAGGATGCATCCTATATGTATAGGGTGCAGGTCTATCTATCTGGAGGAAGGGGCCCAGGCCCTCTAGGAGATGACCCAAAACTGTATAAGTATAGTGGTTTGAATGGATAGAGTAAAAAGCGGGTCCTCCTGAGGCTAAGTGGTGGATATGGGTTCTAGGTAATAGATGAGGACCATAAATTTAGGTGCAAGTCTAGTGTGAGATTAATGCATTGGTTTCTAGTTCCTCATTAAGGCCCCCCAGGTGAGAGGAGGTCCAAATGGTATATCCAGTAGACCTTGCATTGTCATAAGCGTTTGTACCTCTCAGCTGGGGGGAGAGTGGAAGGTATGGACTCAATGATCCACACCCTAAGACCCTCAGAGGATTGGTCATGAAACTCATAGAAGTTTCTGGGGACACTGTGTTTGTTACTGCCTCCTTCTATGAAACTCCGGTCTTCCCTCTTTCTTAGCGGTCTAATGGTTCTGCCCACGTAGTATAAACCACAGGGGCAGGAGAGGCAATATACCACATAGTCAGTGGAACAATTATAGAATTCAGAGATATTATATGTCTTACCCTTAATAGTGAAGTATTTTTGGCCATGTGTAACATGTTTACAGCTTAGGCAGAGAGCTTTGCGACATTGGAACATCCCTATAAGCGGAATAAGACAGAGTTAGTTTGGACCGGTATGATGAGCCTTTTTCAGCTTGCTCAGGGCTATGATTTTTTTTTATGTTTCGAGTCTTTCTGTATGAAATCTTTGGTTTGGGTGGGATGATAGTTTTAAGGTGAGGGTCCTCCAGCAGAATTGGCCATTGTTTGGCAAGAACTTTCTACATCTTTTTGTATTTTACGTGACATTGCGCTGTGAAACGCACAGGTTGTATGGTAAATTGTGGACTCCTTTGTGGTCCATTGGAAGGGGGAGAGGAGGTTATATACTGCGAATAGGCATCCTGAATTAGATCTGATGGGAAACACGTCTCCGAGAATTTGTTAAACAAGAGCTGACTCTGTTGTTGGTAGTCAGCATCCCGTGTGCAATTTCTGCAGAGCCTGCAGAATTGGCGTTTTGGAATGTTTGAAATCCAGCGTGGACGGTGGCAGCTCTGATAATGGAGATATGAATTGCCCGCTGGGGGCTTCACATAATTCTTGGCTAGGATCTTACCTTCTCCATGGAAGAGAAGTAGATCCAGAAAGGCTAAATTGTGGGGATCCTGAACGGAGGTGAACGAAAGGCCAAAGGTATTGTCATTACAAAAGTTAACAAAATCATGGACGGATGAGTGGGGTCGCACAGAGGACTATAATGTCATCTATGTACTTCCCGTAATACACCATACGGGAGGCAAAGGGATTATTATGCCAAATGTGGGAGGTCTCCCAGAGACCCATGGTGAGATTGGCATAGCTAGGGGCGAAATTGACGCCCATAGCTGTGCCAACCTGCTGGAGAAAAAAACTCACCATCAAATTCAAATAAATTGTGGGTTAAGCAAAATTCTATGGAGTCCAAAATAAACTCTGCTTGTGAGGGGTGGATAGATGAATCATTTGCCAAAAAATGTGAGATAGCCCTAAGTCCAATGTGGGGAGGGATGGAGGTGTAGAGTGAATTGACATCCAAGGAGACCCACCGGTAGGTAGGCTCCCATCACATAGCCTGCAGTGGCAGCCGAGTTACCTGGACATAGCCTACATCCACCTTACCATCAATTGGAGCCAGCCTCCACTTCTCCCATCCCAGAGGCAGCTGAGACAGTTGGACATAGCCTGCAGTGGCAGCTGAGTTACCTGGACATAGCCTGCAGCGACTTATACTGCCATGCGACTTTCACTGCATTGTTTGTGAGTACCACTTACTACTGTTTTTAACCACTTCAGCCCCGGAAGGATTTCCCACTTTAGGACCAGAGCACTTTTTGTGATTCGGCGCTGTGCCGCTTTAACTGACAATTGCGCGGTCGTGCGACATTGTACCCAAACGAAATTTGCGTCCTTTTTTTCCCACAAATAGAGCTTTTTTTTGGTGGTATTTGATCCCCTCTGCGTCGTTTCTGATTGCCACTATAAACAAAAGAAGAGCGACCATTTTGCAAAAAAAACCCCAAATTTCTTACTTTTTGATAAAATACAAATCCAAAAAAAAAATATAAAAAAAATGTTTTTCCATCGGTTTTAGGCGATTTATATTCTTCCTCATATTTTTGGTAAAAAAAAATCACAATTGGCGTTTATTGATTAGTTTGTGCAAAAGTTGCCACGTTTACGGATGATGAGAATTCATTTCTGGGGTTTTTATTTTTCTTTTATTTTTTACTAGTAATGGCGGCGATCTGCGATTTTTAGCGGTACTGCAATATTGCAGTGGACATGTCGGACCATTTTGACACTTTTTTGGGACCATTGGCATTTATACAGCGATCAGTGCTATAAAAATGCACTAATTACTGTGTAAATGTCATTGGCAGTGAAGGGGTTAACCTGGAGGGGGCGCTCTAAGGGTTAACTGTGTTCCCTGGGCGTGTTCTAATTGTAAGGGGACTGCCCTGGCTGGGGAAAGGGGATGATCACGGCTTGCATGTACAGGAAGCCTGTGATTATTGCCCTTCCCCCTTCAACAGAACGGAGATCCGTGTTTACATACACGGACCTCTGTTCTTTCAGTGCGGGGGAGCCATCGCGGGTAGCCGGCAGCGATCGAGTCCACCCTACCTGCTCCCTGGCTCCCCCCGAACACAATGAGCAAGCCTCCGGCGGCACGCGCGTGCTCACAATGCTAGTTATCGCGGCCGCCGTCCTGTGACGGCGGTTCGCGATAACGAGCCACCTTGCCGCCGTCACGCTGCGGCGGGCGGTCGGCAAGTGGTTAATAAAAGACTTTTTACGGTTTACACTTAGAGACGTGCCTGCCTGTCTTTATTTCCTTGTTTAGAAGTCCATTCTGCTTCTGGCATGGTGCAGCCCTAAGGTGAACCCCACAACATCCTGGGACTACTGCAGCAACATCTGATGAGTATACTTAGTATACAGTGCATTATATTATGAGATATAAATAGATTTACTTGTTGTTTTGGTTGATTATGTTGTTTGCGCTTACAATGCTTACCCATGCTCTTGGAAATAGTTCCGCCACCCCGTCTCCAAAAAGCTGGTGGTGATTTTGCCACATTCGCCTCCTCTACCCCCTCCTCTTCTTCTACCTCTGTGGCCTCTTCTGCAGAATTGTCTTCTGAACCTGCAGTGCTCCCTAAGCGTTCAAGAGGTTATGCAAGCAGTCAGGCTCAAAGATGCCTTGCGGTGCTTGAGTTAGTTTGTCTTGGGGACAGGAGCCACACTGGGGAAGAGATTCTTTCAGCTCTGTGGGGGCAGGCTTAGAGGTGGTTGATGCCACGGCAGCTTGAGCCAAGAATGGTTGTATGGGTCAATGGCACCAACCTTCTCTCCGACTGGGACAACTGACATATGTTCCATGCTTGGCACACGTCTTGAATTTGGTGGTGCAGCATTTCTTGACCAGGTAACCAAGCTTACCAGATATCCTGAGGCAGGCCAAAAAAGTCTGTGGTCATTTCCGGCGTTCATACAATGCCAGTGCCCGGCTGGCTGACATCCAGTGGGAATTCAACCTGCCCAACAACCGCTTCATTTGTGACATGCCCACCAGATGGAAGTCAACATTGGCAATGCTGCATCGGCTGCACGCACAGCAGAGGGTCATCAATGAGTACCTCTGTGAGCATGGCACCAGGACAGGCTCAGGGGAGCTTGGCTTTTTTTTGTAACGTCAGTGGCTAATGATCAAGGATGCATGAACTGTCCTGTCACCATTTCAGGAGGTCACAAGGATGGTGAGCAGTGACAATGCATGCATCAGTGACACTGTCTCATTAATATTCCTTCTGGAGCACACGCTTTGTGGAATCATGGACAGGGCACTTGAGACAGAACAGAGGGAGGAAGAGGAGGACTTCCTTTCCTCTCAAGGCCCCCTTTATGCAGAGAGCATTCCTGCAGAGCTGCCAAACACACAGGAGGAGAATTGTGTCAGCATGGATGTGGAGTATAATACGCAGCAGTCTTCAAGGAGTTGTACGTGGCTGGGAGGAGGTAATTCCTGATAATGTCATCCTCAGTGACCCAAAGGACACTAATGCCTCCTCAAACTTACGCTGCATGGGCTCTCTGATTCTGAAAAAAGACCCTAGGATTCGTGGTATCAAGGAGAGGGATCATTATTGGCTGGCAACCCTTCTTGATCCACGTTACAAGGGTAAAGTTGCAGAACTCACCCTCTCTGCACAGAGGGTGCAGAGGATGAAAAATCTTCAGGATACCTTGAAGAAAAGTTTGTGCAATGCCTTTCCAGACCCTGGGAGGTTACCATGTCCTGGTGCTGGTCCTGGACAACGTGTTTCTGAAGCTTCGGTCGTTCCCTGTACCATTGGAGGGTCCCAGACCTTTCCGTAACGTGTTTGAAAAGAAGTTCCATAGGACTTCTAAAAAGTAGGAGACGTGGGAGACACGTCTCTCCCACTCAAGACGTTGAAATGGGAACATTGCACCTAGTTCTTCCCAACGGTCGGTTATTACTAGGGAGAGGAACTATGGTGCTTAGGATCCCAGAAAAAAGTCTTAGTCTCTCGGGTACGTCGCATTCAAACTCCTCCGTAATCACAGGAAACCCAGTGACTCCTACTGTAATAGTCCTTAATGGAGGAGGGTCGGTGCATGTTGAGGAACTTC
>BLSH010465173.1:138049-155293 GCA_018402905.1 Glandirana rugosa
TCTGCACTCCCTGTATTTGCTAAAATACAAATCCAAAAAAAATATGAAAAAACATTTTTTTTCATCGGTTTTGGCCGATTTATATTCTTCCTCATATTTGTGATAAAAAAAATCGCAGTCGGTGTTTATTGATTGGTTTGCGCAAAAGTCGCAGCGTTTACGGATGATGAGAATTCATTTCTGGGGTTTTTATTTAATTTTTATTTTTTACTATTAATGGCGGCGATGTGCAATTTTTAGCGGTACTGCGATATTGGGGCGGACATGTCGGAACATTTTGACACTTTTTTGGGACCATTGGCATTTATACAGCGATCAGTGCTATAAAAATGCACTGATTACTGTGTAAATGCCATTGGCAGTGAAGGGGTTAACCTGCAGGGGGCACTCTAAGGGTTAACTGTGTTCCCTGGGCGTGTTCTTACTGTATGGGGACTGTCCTAGCTGGGGAAGGGAAGTGATCACACCTTCCATGTAGAGGAAGGCTGTGATCACAGCCCTTCCCCCTTTGACAGAACGGAGGTTCGTGTTTACTTACACAGACCTCCGTTCTTTCACTCCGGGGGGGCAGCTCTACTCCGCCGCACCCGCTCCCTGGCCCTCCCCGGACACAGTGAGCGTGCGGGCGCGCCTCCGGCGGCGCGCGCTCACTGGGCTCGATCTCGCGGCCGCCTTCATATGACGGCAATCCGCGCTATCGAGCCACACTGTCGCCGTCAAATGCCGATCAGCCGTCGGCAAGAGGTTAAATATGCATTTCAGCTTTTAACAATTAATCCTAAAGCCTTTAACTTGCTCATATTTTCTTTTGATAATTACAATTTTTTGGGGGGTTATTAGATATGAGGTCAGTTCATATGAGGTCATACTCTACTTGGATTACTTTTTATTTATGCATACCGCTGGTTCTAGAGAATGCCTTTATTATTTTTTCTAAATTTTCTTCCTTATGCACTTACTTTGGTATCCCTTTAGCTCCCAAGAAACTGGTCTCATCTACAATGAGTTTAACTTATCCACCTTCTCAGACAACAAAGTTCCATAAAGACCATGTTGATAATGGTACCGAAAAACTTTAAAGTCCTTGGCCTTGCCTTGCTGCTAAAGAAAAAAGTGATAGTAAGGGAACCGCGATCCTTCTTGGGCCTTTTGGCATCTGCTACCTGTATTATTCCTTTGAGTCACATATTTTTTTGAAAATTTTATTTAACTATTGTGGGTCTGTATTCCCTTGCACCCATATTTGCCTGACTCCCAGTGTTCCAGCCTGTTTGCTGCTGAGAACGAACAGAGTTGGCGGCTCCTGTCCAATCTCATAGGGCAGTAGCTGCCCGGGGAGGGAGGGGGTGGTGCCGCGAGCAGGGGGAAAGATCTCCGTTCAGTGCGGAACACATCTGGGGGGCAGATGCATTCCCATTGAACTTAATAGGCTGGGAAATCGCACCGCATTGTGCAGAAAACACACGCGGTTTTTGTGCAATGTGGAGTGCGAATCCACCGCACCTATGCGAACCTGACACATTGAAAACAATCTGTTTTCAAGTGCCATGCGAATTGGATGCGGTGTAAGCCTAAAGGAGGATTCACATCTATGGGCATTTTTTTGAGTGCCTTTAATGGCTGTTAATTGTGGCAGGGAGAATTTGTGGTGGATAAAGACTTGTATGAATGAAGCTGGGCGCTTAAGTTTTTATGTTTTTTTGTTTAAATGGGCACTGGAGCTCAGGCTTTTAACATCATTTTTGGGGTAGCAATAATATTGTTATAACTGTAGTAACTGCTACCTATAAAAACCATAGCTCAACCGCCTCTTTTTACTTTCCTCTGGCCACCCGTGTGTATGAGCCCTTAAGCTGGATACACACTATGCAACTTTTGTTGTTAGATTTCCTTTAGATTTACCTTCAACTATGTAGTGCAAGGACCTGCCTGATTGCATACAAATTGAAAGTGTTTAGTTTTGACCTCATATGATATGGTTTTGGTAAATCTAAAGGAAAAAATCTAAAGAGAATTGTATGTTTGTCCATCAATTGCGTGGTGGACAATTGTTACTGAGTGTGACAGGTGAATTTCTCAGTGGCTTTCAGTGTTCTGCCTGCTATTGTTTAGGAAAGTGTTCTCAGGAACTCAGTGAATGATGAATAGTAAAATTAGCATGTGCAAAAATAGTGATGATCTGATAACCCTTCCTAAATGGCAAGAGAATATTTGCGATACCAATGTGGTTGATAGGTAGTCAAATCTCTTATCATTGCAATAAGGCAACTAATTGTGTTGCACCTTTTAGGGTCAACAAGACTCTAACGCCTGGTACACACTAAAGTGTTTTGTCAGCTCCGGTCAGAGCCACTGTTCTAACCATGCAAGGTGAGTTCTGCGATCTCCCCTGTTGAGCTGTTGTGCTCTGACAGGGGGATGGCCCCCGCCAGAACACTTTGATCAGCTCTCTCTGCCATTGGCTGAGAGCGCAGATTGGGAGTTGGTCGGATGCTGGTTTTCCAGCATGTACATCCAACAGAAGCCGGCTGAACTTCCAGCCTCTGTCGGACAGACCGACATTCACACGGGCCGAATGTCGGCCATTTTTTTTTAGCCGGCCGTTGCCGGCCTGAGTGTACGGGGTTTAATTCTGGATGGATTGTAGAAAATCTTCTCCTGAAAATTTCAAGAACAGACAAAAATTGGATAATGTCAAGTATCAACAGTTGCTGAATAAGAAGATTAGAGGAACTTATTGGTATTGTAGATAATTTGTTTTGTGTAGCAACACCCCAGAGGTTTGTAAATCTGAGACTTTAAGCATCCTCTAAGCATCCTCTGCTTCCTATCTCTGACGCAAATCAAGGCTAGCAAAGATAAAGTTAGAGTTAAAGATACAATTTTTTAAAGACAAGGTTGTTTTCCTTGGTCATTGTATTTCTGAATGCAGCAAGCATATGATGGTTTCAAAAGCTAAGCTTATCAAGAATATCCCCATCCCACAGAACACCAGACAGCTGCATGCCTTTTTTGACACTGGTGGGATACTCCACAGACTGGATTCCAAATGCTTCTCAATTGATGGCTCACTGAAATGCACTTGAAAGGTGAAGCCATTCAACACCTTCAACTAGTAGTCGCCTCCACCCCTGACACCACACTGCCAAACTATCACAAACCTTTCTTCCTTTTCTGTCATGAGTTGGATGGTCAGTCATTAGGGGCCCCTACCCAGAAACATGACGACTGCCTGTAACCTATTTCTTCTGCATACTATTAAACTCATCCATACAGCACTAAACAGTAACATATACCAATATTAGACAAAACCAAATTGATTAAATTCTTGATCAGTTCTTGGTGCCTACACAGTGCACACTATATACTCCAATGTCTCTTTTAATTTTTCACTGTGACGTGTTCAATGCACAAACTCCAATACTACTTGACTCAATGCTCTAAAGTTCTCCGTGCCCCCTCCAATGTTCCCTCACTCACCGGATAAAACATGTGAGTCGTGAGGTGCTTTGATTTTTTAGAATGGTTTCCTTCCTGAACCTGCTCTTTTACTCCAACAGGCTGCACCAGACTCCTCTCTCCACTCCCCGAAGCCCCATTGCTTGTAAATAGGTAGGTATGCTGACAACTCTCAGGCAGTAATATGAATTAAATGGGGAGAATAATATTATAGTATTCTATTTTTGTTAATACATGGCAGTAAAATAGCGGTGTTTATATAAAAAAAATCCAATACAAGCATCTAGTAAAAAATACACAGCTCACAAAGGAGAACCCAGAAGTGCCATGTCTAGTGTGCACTTCACGAACTGGAAATTACGTCACCTGAAACCGTAAGTCCTGCCCAACACGTTTCTCTTCTCCTATTGGGCGTCTTCGGGAACAGAAAACTCTGGTCTTTCAATGATGATTAAATAGAGCAATAAATCTTCTCCTACTCCTCCCATTCCACACTTCCTCCAGCCACCATTACCTCACTTCTGGTTTGGTGTACCAAACCTCAAACCTCACATAGAGCCATATTAAGCCATTTGCTTTCTACACCCAGCACCCTATTTCTGTATACCCAAATACATTATACCACCCTAAAGTTAAATGGCATAAATACAAATTTTAATATAATCAATAAAACTATGTGTTTATGTTAGTGCAATTAAACCTATAAAGCTGTATAGAAAAACTGTATAAAAATGATAATAGGAAACACTTTATTTTGGAAGCCCATTATGAGCTTCGCACTACCCTCTACTTTTCACTATGCTAATAACAAGACCCTACCCAGATTGCAAGGATAACTTGCCACAAATTTGTGGCAGTGTTGAATTGTAAGCCTGTTAACTTACTGCACATTTTCACTGACAAATTGTACACTTGCAGAGCACTTGAAACACAAGTTGTAGTTGACACTTTTCCAATTTGTATCAAATTTGCATGGCAAGTCTCTAGAAAGAGCAAAGTTGCAGTGGTATAAATAATTAGATATAACTGGCGTGCAAATCTGGGTAAAAACACTTCTCAGGGAGCAGCCAACATCAATGGATCAACCTAATCACCATAAACAAATAGTTAAACAGAGAGGGGAGATGTGCCGCTCACCGGATTCCAGCAGAAAGAATTCAAGATGAATCCAAAATAAAAGAATAAATATTAAATACCGCGTATCTAACCACCACACAATGAACTTGAATGTGCTTCAACTGATGGATCGATAAAGTCCTGCAATAACTATTTCAGTCACCAGGTGTCATTAATGCTTGATAATAAATTAAAAAACATAAAAACATGTGCAGCGAACACTAAATGGGTTCTAAAATTTGCAAACTTGCCAATTTACACACTAGAACCCATTTAGTGATTGCTGCACATGTTTTTATGTTTTTTAATTTATTATCGAGCATTAATGACACCTGGTGGCTGAAATAGTTATTGCAGGAATTTATCTTTCCATCAGTTGAAGCACATTCAAGTTCATTGTGTGGTGGTTAGACACACAGTATTTAATATTTATTCTTTTATTTTGGATTCATCTTGAATTCTTTCTGCTGGAATCCAGTGAGCGCCACATCTTCCCTCTCTGTTTAACCACTTCAGCCCCGGAAGGATTTCCCATGTTAGGACCAGAGCACTTTTTGCGATTCGGCACTGCGTCGCTTTAACTGACAATTACGCGGTCATGCAATGTTGCACCCAAACAAAATTTGCGTTCTTTTTCCCCACAAATAGAGCTTTCTTTTGGTGGTATTTGATCACCTCTGTGTCATTTCTGATCACTGTTATAAACATAAAAAGAGCGACAATTTTGCAAAAAAAAACCCCAATATTTCTTACATTTTGCTAAAATACAAATCCAAAAAAAAATTATATAAAAAACAAATGTATTCATCGGTTTTGGCCGATTTATATTCTTCCTCATATTTTTGGTAAAAAAAATTGCAATCGGTGTTTATAGATTGATTTGTGCAAAAGTTGCTGTGTTTACAAACCATGAGAATTCATTGCTGGCATTTTTACAATTTTTTTTTCTTTTACTGGTAATGGCGGTAATCTGTGATTTTTATCGGGACTTTGATATTGGGGCGGACATGTCGGACATTTTTGACACTTTTCTGGGGTCAATGACATTTATACAGCGATCAGAAATTTAAATATCCACTGAATACTGTATAAATGTCATTGGCAGTGAAGGGGTTAACCTGCAGGGATCAGTGAAGGGGTTAACTGTGTTCCCTGTTCTAACTGTGAGGGGGCTGGACTACCATGGGCATAAGAGATCTAACTGATCCCAGTGACAGGGATCAGTAGATCTTTCAAATGCCCACTGACAGAGCGGGGAACCGCCGAGTTTACATCGTCGGTTCCCCGTTCTTTCTCTCTGCCATGTCATCGCGACTCGCCGGCAGACATCGGGTCCACCCAAGCTGCGGGCACACTCCTGCAGAGTGCGGCGGGCATGAGAGCACGCCGTCAGCGGCGCACTCCCGCCTGCTAGCTGCGCACGCACGAGCCGCCGTTTATAGACGGCGATTCGCGCTACAGCACCACTCTGCAGCAGTACATATACGCTAGCCAGTGCGAAACCGGTTAACAAAAAGTTGCAATGGTAACTCTAAAGCAAGAGCTCTGTTAGTCTACACCAGAGATCTCCAAGCTACAGCCCCCCAGCTGTTGCAGACCTACACGTCCCATGAGGCATTGTAAAACTTTGACATTCACAGTCATGACTAGGCATGATGGGAATTGTAGTTCCTGAACAACTGGAGGGCCACAGTTTGGAGACCCCTGGTCTACATCATGCAAATTCAGCCACAGTGTCCCCTGTGGTGGGATGACTATTGCACAACGTAACTGAACCAGAACTTGCAACAGACCTGCAGAAAGAAAGCTGAACTGGAGTCATGCAATGTGGACTTGCTGCAATTGTGCAACAAACTTGTGAAGCCTGGCAAGTCTAGCAATAGCTTAGCAAGTCATTTTCAAACTTACAGCACAATTGCATGCTATCTGGGTATTTATTCATATCACTATTAAATATAGGTGGGATTATAAAAACATATCATAATAACTTAATTACATGGATGTTAAAAATTTGAACTAAAACAAGTCTATTTCTATATTCAACCCTTTAGGAGTTAATGTTCCTAAATGGTAGATCTACCTGGTCTTGTTTTGTGAAACATCCTTTTTTAGATCCATCCCTCTCCAGTGGCTTTCTATCTTGTCTATACCACAAAACAGTAGTGTGAGATCCCTGTTATGGTATAACCTAAAATGGTTAGAGAGGTTATGCTTTCTAAAACCTTTTTGAATGTTTTTATCCACTTCAGCCCCAGAAGGATTTGCCCCTTAATGACCAGAGCACTTTTTGCGATTTGGCACTGCGTCTCTTTAACTGACAATTGCGCGGTCCTGCAACGTTGTACCCAAACAAAATTGACATCCTTTTTTACCCACAAATAGATCTTTCTTTTGGTGGTATTTGATCACCTCTGCAGTTTTTATTTTTTTGCACTATAAACAAACTAAAGCAACAATTCATCAGTTTAGGCCGATATATATTCTTCTACATATTTGTGGTAAAAAAAAATCGCAATAGGCGTACATTGATTGGTTTGCGCAAAAGTTATCATGTCCATAAAATAAATGAGAATTGATTTATGGCGTTTTTATTATTATTTTTTTTTTTTTTGCTATTCATTGCAGCGATCTGCAATTTTTATCAGAACTGCGATATTGTGGCAGACAGATTGGACACTTTTTTGGGAACAAGTGACATTTATATAGCGATCAGAGCTAAAAGTAGCCACTGATTACTGTAACACTAAGGGGCTGCTCAAAGAGTTAAATGTGTTCCCTCACTGTGTTCTAACTGTGTGGGGGCTGGGCTGGAAGGGACATGACAGATCTAACTGATCTTGATTACAGGGATAAGTAAATCACTGTCATGTCGCCTGACAGAATGGGGAACTGCCGTCAAAGTGCACCAAACACCATTTTCCATTGATTAAAGTGCATCCACGTACACATTTTCAGAGTGGCTAAACCTGCCTCCTTGTCCACAGCATAGCCCCAGCATCAGGCATGGAGGAGTCAGCTGAATTATTTGAACACAGCATCAGCCACTTGCTCCTTGATGATGCACAGGCTTTACTTGATTCAGGTGTTGGTTCTGAGGTTGAGGAAGGCAGGAACATGAGCCTACAGAGAGGGGAGAACACTGATACACACTGATACACATAAATTGGCAGTCATATTTCCCCAGCCGCAACAAATTGCCAAGTTGTCTGCAGTGGTAATGAGGATGGAGTAGATGCTGATAATGAGGTCACTGAAGCGACTTGGGTGCCAGATGGAGCAGAGGAGGAAAGTGAGGGTGAGGCACAACCCCAATGAGGTAGCCATCATGGAAGAGTAGAGAGCAGCCACCCTATTGCATCACATTGTGGAGCTGTTATCTCCTGGCCCACTTCGCACAGCTCAGCCACCTGGGCCTTTTTTTAGCACACGTGCAGCCGATCGCACTGTTGCAGTTTGCAAACTTTGTCTGAAGCACATCAAACGTGGCAAAAACACCAGCCATTTGGGTACCACATAATTGACAAGGCATGTAACCTCCCACCACTCAGCCCGTTGGCAAGAGCACCTGAAAGCCACACAAAAGGGGTGCAAATCTGTTCCTCCTCCTTATTCACCTGAGTCTGCCCCCCGCTTTACCTCATGACCTCTCAGCAGCCTCCACTGACAGAGAAGATGGTATAGGGCAGGGTGTCCCAGGTCCTTGCAGCACATCTGCCGGCAGCACACCACCAGTTGTAGACTATAGCCGGTGAATTTCTCTGCCCCATCTGCTGCAGCGAACAAAAATTCAGACACTGCCACCCACATGCCCAGCATCTAAAATGCAAGCTTGTCAAAGCTGCTGGCTCTACAGCTTCTTCCTTTCTGTCTGGTGGATCCTGCCCCCTTCAGTGAATTTGCAGAATGTGCTGTACCACAATGACAGGTTTCCAGTCGCTATTTCTTTTCACATAAGGCCATTCCAGCTCTTTACCATCACATGAAAGGCAATGTTGTGGCATCATTGGGTAAGGCAGTCAGCCGCAAAGTCCATGTTATTGCTGACACGTGGTCCAGCAAGCATGGTCAGGGACGATATATTTCAATCACAGCACACTGGGTAACTCTGCTTGCAACTCGGAAAGATGCAGGACAGGGCTCAGTTCTGCAGCTTGTTGTGCCCCCATGCCTCTATACAGCTAGTAGTGATGATAAAAAATTTGTCAGCTCTACCCCCTCCTCCTCCTCCTCCATGCGGTCCTCTGCTGAATTGTTCTATGAATTACAAGTACCCCTAAGCATTCAAGGGGCTATTCAATGAGTCAGGGTAAAAGGTGCCATGCAGTGCTTCAGCTGGTGTGTCTAGGGGACAGGAACCACACCGAAGGCACATGTCCTCAATTTGGTGATGCAGCATTTTCTAAATAGGTAACCAGGGTTGGAAGATCTGTTAAGCAGTCCATAAGAGTCTGTAGCCATTTCAGACAGTCATACACAGCCAATGCTCGGTTGGCTGAAATTTAGTGGGAATTCCACCTGCCCGTAAACCGCCTAATTTGTGACATGCCCAGCAGGTGAAACTCGACTTTGGCAATGCTGCAACAGATCCATATGCAACAGAGGGGTGTCAACGAGTACTTGTGTGAGTATGGCACAACGACAGGCTCAGGCCGGCTCTGCTTTTTTTCCCCATGCCAGTGGACGCTCATAGCGTCTCAAAGCATTTCAAAGAATACCATCAAAAAGACCCATCAGTACTATCTTTTTGTGGGATCGTGAAGAACACGGGCCACTGGTGAGAAGACCTAACAAGAAAGGTCTCACAAACTGAAACTAAATGGATTTTCCTAATGATCACACTTCAGCCGGAGGGAATGAACGTGGAAATTGATCTAAATTGCTTCCTCACAGATTTTTGATTGCTGTTGTTTACCGTTTTTATCGTTTTAATATCAATTTCAATTAGCTCTTCAATTATCAATTTCCAATTTTCAAATACATTTATATATTTTTTACTCCCAACATGTATATATCCCAATATTTGAATATCTGGGTTCATGGCCCCCACTTTCCAGTAGGTTCTGGAAACAATTTCCTCTCAGATTAGAATAATTCACTCACTCATCTACTCACCCATTTTAACTCGTAGTTTCTTGACTCATTTATTTGGTCATTCATTTGTTTAGTAATCTATTTATCTATGATATTTTTAATTTTTATCTATTTTTTCACATTGGACCACCCTACACACTAAAAGTCTAAATGTCAAAAAATCACAAAAAAATCACAAAAAAAATCATACAAAATCATAAAAAAACCGAGATACAACTAAAAGGCCCTCCTATATTTCACAGCCCAACCTACTTACACAAGCCATAGGGAAAGTTTTATTTACATTAACGAAAGCCACCATAATAGCTTGTCTTGCACTTCCCTTCACAAATATAATCATAAGCACACTTTCAAGCATTTACATCCACATATTTATATCTTTATATTCATAATATATTCCTATCACCTTTATACATTTTTATAATTTTTATTTTTATAATTTATAGCACATTATATTTACAGGCATATTTTAAACTTTCATATCTACTCTCTCATATCTTTTATTTTATAGCACAGTTACATTTATACCTATATTTAATTTCTTACTGTCCTCTTCAATTTTTAATTTTAAATTTAAATTAAATAAAGGATTTTATCTTGGTTTAATGATGAACGGCATGTCCACTGCTGGTCCCACGGTTTACGAAAAGTTTCCTCTATTTTTATCCGTTTTAATCTATTTTTACCTTTGCACTTTATCCATTAAGTTGGATTAATGTTCGCAAATTGATTTACGTTTTATACGGCGACTGGATTGTATTGTAGCACATTATAATACACACTATATAACCAACAAAATGGCCGCCCGCTTACTTAGCGAGCTACGCATTACAAATACATAACTTCCAAAAACATGGCCGCCCTTTTTTCCATGGAAGGAGACATGTTATACACATGATTGATCACAGTATTTATAGACCGGGAGAGTGACGTGACGGCACGGCTCCAGTAGACGTCCTATGACGAAAGGCGTAAGGCGGGTCTTAAGCATCATACGTCAATTCCGGTTTTGAGCCGTGGACCGCAGAGAACACGGCGGATATCCTATCCTATTTTGTTCAACGGTGACTGCCGATTTTACCTTGCTGAAATGTGAGTGTTTACTATTTTTTAATAATAAAAACCAAACAATATTGCGCAAAGACTTGTTTCTACTTGCATGGTACTTTATGGAGAATCTACTGAAGGAGGTGGAATCTAGGATGTTTTCCCTGTGCCTGCGTGTCTGCATGTAACTCTAGAGGAGGAGTATCCCGGAGATACTACAAAGAATGTACCCCTTCAGTGGGGAACGTTTTCTGGTGAGTGATCTCACTTTTGCAGTGCAGGAGGGGGAATGCCGGATGCACCACGAGTTACACAGTGTGAAATAAGAAAAAACAGTTTTACAGCGAAGTGCACCCTTGGGATGTCAGTTTACCAGGGACACAGCATGAGGACTTTATAACGGCACTAAACATAGCACTTTAATTACAGCACATGGAAGTTGTGTTTTTTGCATGATAGAGACTCTTTATTTTTTGCACATCAGAGTTTTGTGAACTGCATATCCTGTGTTGCGTTTTTGCACATGTTTTTTGCACTTTATCCAATTTTTAAGAATTTATATCCTGCATGTTATTCTGTATATCTTGCATGCAATTTGCAAATATATATTTGCACATGAGTTGTATATTTACTTAATATTGTTAGCTCACATGCTTTAAGATTCATACTTTTGTTCAGTTTACACTTTTATGTTGTAATAGTCATTCTCTAAACATTCATTTCCCCATTGTTTCAATTCAATTTAATTTTAGTTACCAGCACTCTGGAAAATTTGTGTTCAAATAACTCATCATTTTATTATCCCTCCCTTAAAATTGGTCTATCAAGTACATTCAGTAGGATACAGTTTTAACCAGTGTGAATTAGTTTTACCCTAACTGAGCAGCGCCTAATCCACCTCTAATTTTGTGATATTGTGCTCATAAAGGATGCATGCACTGTACTGTCCCCATTTGAATAGGCCTCAAGGATGGTGAGCAATGGCAATGCATGCATCAGTGACACAATCCCTGTTGTATTCCTGCTGGAGCAGACTCTGCATGGCATTATGGACAGGGCACTCAAAGCAGAGCAGCAGGAGGAAGAGGAGGACTTCCTTTCCTCTGAAGGCCCACTTTATGCAGACACCATTGTTCCTATGCCACAGAACACACAAGAGGAGAGAGAGGAGGAGCTGGAGGATTGGCAGTCCTGAAGCAGAGGAAGACATACGTCAAACAGTAAGAGATGGTTTTCCATCCCCAGAACCCTTGGGAGTAGTACGTGGCTGGGAAGAGGCAGTTCCAGATACTATAATCCTCAATGACCATGAGGAGTCTGCTTTTCATGCCTCTGCACATTTTCACTGCATGGCCTCTCCCATGCTTCAAAGTCTGTGAAAGGACCCAAGAATACGTGGCATAAAAGAGAAGGATCACTATTGGTTGGCAAATCTCCTTGACCACCGTTACAAGGGGAAAGTCTCAGAACTCATCCTGTCCCCACACAGAGTGCAGAAGATGAGGACACCTTAAAGAGGAGTTTATCAAACACTTTTGCTGACTCTGGTAGGTTACAGTGTCATGGAAAACAAAGTTCTGAAGCTTATGTTGGTCAAGAGAGGAGCAGTGGAGAAGGCGTCCGCCTAAGTGATGCATTTCACAATTTTTTAGTCCTTGCCACCCAGGGCTGTCAGCTTCCACATCCCATTGGCAGCGTCTGCATCACATGGTGGACAATTATCTAGGGGCAAAAACAGAGATGGATAGCTTTCCAGTCGACGATCCACTGGCTTACTGGGCCATGAGAATAGACCAATGGCCAGAACTTGCCCAGTATGCAACTGAGTTGCTGGGCTGCCCTGCATCCAGCGTGCTTTCCAAACGGGCATTCAGTGCTGCTGGAGGTTGTGCTTGCTTTCATCAAGTGTACCTCAATAGGGCTATGGTATAAAGGTGCCACCGATACTTGAAGACCAATTTTTCTATACCTGTTTGACGGGTGCATATCATTGCAATTTTTGACAGCAAGGCCAATTCTTGCTTTCATCAAGAGTAGCTCTATAGGGTTACGGTGTTAAGGTGCCACTGACTCCCAAAGACCAATTTTTCCACACCTGTTTGACAGGTGCATATCATTTAAATTTTTGAGAGCAAGGCCAATTCTTGCTTTCATCAAGAGTAGTTCTATAGGGTTATGGTGTGAAGGCGCCACCGACATCCAAAGACCAATTTTTCTGCACCTGTTACTTCTATCCAAAGTCTGTGGAAGAGAAACCAGAATTTATCCAAAAAATCTTTAATTTTGTTCCCAGCGCACTACATTGTGGCTTCATCATATAGACTAGCTACCCAAGCTGTTGCTTACAAAATAAAGAAAGCTTGCAGGGAAAATGTCATTTTTTTGGCTTTATACATGCAATTATTGATGCAGCAGCTTCTATACAGTACAGATGTGCCACTTTACAGGTAGACTAAGGGGACCCCCCAGGCACTATATTGAAAGGTTTTTTTTATTTTTATGCTTTCACTAGAAGCATCAATAAATCAATGCTCATTTAAAAATTACTTCTTTTTAACAATTTTTTTTTTCATTGATACATGTCCCCCAGGGCAGTACCCAGACCCCCATAACCATTGCATATAAGCCTTCAAAATGGACACTTTTGATTTTTACAGTTCAGGTTCCATAGACTTCAATGGGGTTTGCAATTCAGTTTTGAACTTTCGCGATGTTTGAAAGTTCTGGTGCGAACCGACCAGGGGGTCGTTTGGCCCATCCCTAGTCAGGACAGAAGACAAGGTGAACAGGGAGCCAGGTATGGGAATAGTAAGCAGGGTGCAGGTCTCAGGATCAGGTACAGGAACAAGGATCAGGCTCAGGCAGGGACACAGCTTGCAGGAAGAACACTGAAGCATTGAACTCCAGTCAAGAACAGGCTTATATAGCTTCAGCAGTCCACATCAGGTGCAGCCTAATTACTTGTACAGTCCAGCTGCTGGGAGACACCTGCTGGGCATCTCATGCAAGACATACTGTATAAGGTTGCCACATCATCCCTTTAATCCAGGACACATATTAATTACACAGGTTCTGTGGCTGATTAAGGTGGTAATTAAACTCACTTGGTGCCTTATCTGCATTAAATTAGCCTCAGAACCTGTGCAATTCATATGTGTCCTGGATTAAAGGGATGATGTGGCAACCCTAGGTTGATATTATTAACCAAGCATACCTTTTGCTGAAGTATTATGATTGTACAATGTTTCCTCACCATGTCTTGGATGTGCAGCAAATATGCCTACAAATGGCTGGCAAGCAAGTATATGAATACGGTACATGTTATTTTGGTTATATCATCCTTACATTCTTTATTCTTGAACACCTGGCTCAGGAATACTAATCAGAAAAAGTAAATAAAACCATGCATTATAAATACCATGCATCCGTTTCCAATGATAATGACGATAAACCCAATCATTGGAATATCTCT
Organism: Glandirana rugosa; assembly: GCA_018402905.1. NCBI lineage: Eukaryota > Metazoa > Chordata > Amphibia > Anura > Ranidae > Glandirana > Glandirana rugosa. The sequence continues at coordinate 152,235 of BLSH010465173.1, forward strand.
GAGACCTAGAAGTGTTTTTTTATATTGTTTCCAAAAGCTAACAAAGGCTATACAAATGAGGAGAAAAGTGGAAAATCTTAGAAAGGGCAATACATTAAACCACTTACTAAATTTGTATTTTAATAGAAGAAAAAAAGTCAGATTAGATTTATAAACCTTTAGATTACTTATTAGCTGAACAAGAGGGGACACATGCCCTTATAGGGGACCAGTGTTGCATGTACATACCCAATCATACTGCAAACATAGCCAAACATCTTAAAAAAGTAAGAGAGGCTGAGGCTACCCTTGGAAGGAGATGGTTTACAGATATGTGCAGTAACCATGGTAAATGGCTCACTTGGATGGCTCACAGTTGGATTTTCCCTAGCCAAGTATGATATCTACTATCTTTTCAAAGTATGTTTGTAAAAAATTATGCAGTGTGCAGTATCACATGTGCCAACCAAAATAAAACTCAAACGAGTAAAAATTCCATTTACTTAGAGTCTCTTGACAAGAGACTTTACTGTAGGTCTCACCATTACCCAGTTCACCTCCCTACGAAAAGACTGTGATGTTGGGATTCTATCCTTTTGTAGACAAGGACAGACCTATACAGGCATCCTCTGTGTTAATGGTCCTAAGATTCAGCCTGCTGCTTATTGCAAGTTGCTGTTAGTACAGTATCTTAACTGTGCTATTTAGCTAAGTTTAGGTAAGGATAGTAGGTGATGTCAGTGGATGACAAAAAGGAGAAAAGTAAGAGCCATTTAGAAAATGTAGCAACCATATTGTTTAAAATGTTTTTTTTTTTCTAATTCTCTTTAATTGGAATTTTGCTTGCCCGTGTCCTTTTAATTCATAAATGTGAAAGGAGACTTTCCACAACATGATAACTATCTGTTAATGTCGTGAGGATGTGACAATCGAGCACATCTCAAACAGTAGATGCTAATCTTTAAACATTCTATAGTCTAACTAGTTTTTTAGGATGCCATCCCCAATTGGACCAATAATAAAAACGTATTGAATGCATTCTGCTGTATTGTATTTGCTTTCTTTGCAATTGTATGGAAATACATTTTTGTTTCTACTATTTTCTAATGTGTTTTTTCTGGTCAGCATTATTGAAACCTGGAAGGTTTCCCAAAGACATCTTCTTCAAACCTATTAAGAAAGAACAGTGGAGAGGTTCAGGGCTTATTGGCAGAAATATTTCAACAGTGTCACAGATTGGGAATCCACTTCTACTAGCGGCAGACTGGCTGACCCGGACATGGTAGTAGCACTGGGCAGACAGTGGCAAAAGCCACGGAAGAGACATAGAGTTCATCATGCCCACTTGATTAGTGATACTGAGAACCATAAGAAGGGCATAGGTAGGTGCAGAATCAAGGGAACTGCTGCAGATGTTGCAAGCGATTCCCAGCTTGTGGTCCTTTGACTCACCCAAGCAGGCAGCTTCTGAGAGCAGAAGAAAGACCCTAGCAATGATGGGATGCTAGATTCACCAGGCTGTAGGTAACACAGTCCTAACTTATATGAGTGCATGGGAACATGCAGAGGCACAGAGGTGAAACACAGACCAGGAACACACAGCTGCTGGTAAAAGGAAACTGTCTGGAAGTCAGGGAATTCACACTTGCTGAGGAGCAGATAGCTGGCTGGAGTGCAGAAGGAGACACAGTAGTGAAGGAAGACTGGATGCTGGCAGGATTTCACAGGAGTTCCTGGAGTAGGATACAGACTGAGGAACATGAGGATCGCAGAAGCAGGCTCGGGGTCACATCACAAAGGACAAGCTTGAGTACAAAGGGATCACAAGGCTGGACACAGGCTGGATTACACAGGGATTACTAGGCTAGAGGCAGGCTGGAATGGCTGATGACACTAGGAAATGCTGGGGTCACTGAGACAATATACAAAGACACTTGCGTGCTATGCTGTGGTGCCAGGGGAAACAGGAAGCTAGTGGCACTCAGGGGGAAAGACTGGACACTGAAACATGGAACAGGTGAGTGTGAAAACAGCTCCTCTTTCTCTGCCTCCCTCCCTCCCTCCCTCAATCATGGCCTTAAGGTTGTGTGGTTATGTCTTTTCCTATTAGGACAATTTTCTCTGGTTAATTTTGTTTTTTGTTGTAGTAAGCTTAAGCAGTATTGACTCATTTGGTTAAAAAATGTGGTTCAAAACTTGATGGTTTCACTCATATGGGGGGGGGGGGGGGGTGTCAGTGTGATCCCTTTGACAGATAATGAAAGAAATGTCCCATGAGCCACACTTCGAAACAGACCCGCTGTGATGTAGTATGTGGCAAACTCAGCTTTGGTTCCAACTAGGCCACACCCCCAATGTGTTTCGCTCTGCTCCTTGGAGCTTAATCATGGGGACAGGTAATAGTATATTTATATATTGTGGGCGATTAGCTTCAAGTGGAGAGGTTCTCAAACATGTAATCCAGCCGTATGTCAGGTTAAGGGCTTCCTGCCCATGTTTATTCATTCAGCAAATAAGGATAACAGAAAGGCTTCCCTCACAGGGGTAGAAAACAGTCCCAAAACAAAAAGTCCATTACATGAATAAAAGCCTCTTGGCTAACAGATAGACCTCACTGGGTCTGCTTCAGTGCTGCAGGCATGTTCACTCTCTCTCAGCACCACCACTGATTACACCCAGGTCAGGCAAAATTATACCCCAGCTGGGGAGCAAGGTGTGACCAATACTTAACCCCTTGCTGCCTACAGACTTCTCCCTGATGGGGTAAGGGAAGAAAAAAAGACAGGGGACATAATGTACAAATGTTGTTATTTTTAATAACAAATTTTTTTATATATATATATAAAGGTTTGTTCCGGTCTAAATATGAAAGAAGGTGGGATACGACAGAACACGGCGTGGAGGAGAATTTCGTGTGATTCATTACAGATTCACATTGTTAATGTTTATAAATATGTCATATATATAACACTGTTTGTCGGGTACAGTCAATAACTACCTCATATAGACGGTGTATCTTAGAACTCTAAGAATTTCATTTACCCACCGTCCCTCTTCAGACATCCGTCGTTCCCCAATTC
>BLSH010465173.1:160238-174691 GCA_018402905.1 Glandirana rugosa
GGGGGTGTCAGTGTGATCCCTTTGACAGATAATGAAAGAAATGTCCCATGAGCCACACTTCGAAACAGACCCGCTGTGATGTAGTATGTGGCAAACTCAGCTTTGGTTCCAACTAGGCCACACCCCCAATGTGTTTCGCTCTGCTCCTTGGAGCTTAATCATGGGGACAGGTAATAGTATATTTATATATTGTGGGCGATTAGCTTCAAGTGGAGAGGTTCTCAAACATGTAATCCAGCCGTATGTCAGGTTAAGGGCTTCCTGCCCATGTTTATTCATTCAGCAAATAAGGATAACAGAAAGGCTTCCCTCACAGGGGTAGAAAACAGTCCCAAAACAAAAAGTCCATTACATGAATAAAAGCCTCTTGGCTAACAGATAGACCTCACTGGGTCTGCTTCAGTGCTGCAGGCATGTTCACTCTCTCTCAGCACCACCACTGATTACACCCAGGTCAGGCAAAATTATACCCCAGCTGGGGAGCAAGGTGTGACCAATACTTAACCCCTTGCTGCCTACAGACTTCTCCCTGCCACCCATTTACTTTAAGAATCTCAAGATTCTATGTGGCAGATATACTCCATCAATAACTGACATGGGCTGTTTGTCACAATATATATACTGTATAAATATTTGTAATTGTTACACTTAGACATTACTTAGTGTGCTTTAAGAGGAGGTGCGGCACAAGACAGCATAGGGTGGAAGAAAGTATAAATCTGGCCTTGTTTGGAAATATATATATATATTTTTTTAAACAATAATTTTTATTGTTGTAAACATGTAATACAGGGGACAGAAAAAAAGAAGGGAATGGGGTACAGAAATAGGTATGTAACATATATCATAACAATTGTGGGTACAATTCTTACAGGTTCCACAGTACACGAGGTTCATCTTCTACAGTTATATTGTGTTGTAGGCTTAGACTTATACCTTCGTCCAAATACTCCATGAGACTTGATGCTTATTATAAGACAGAGAATTAAATGCAAGAAGATTTTCGTATGTTTTGTTTGTATCAGCCAGTTTTTTCACCTCTGAGAGGTTCAGGGTATGAGTGAATTTCCATCTTCTAAGGATTAATGTCCTTGCTGCCAGTAGAATATGCTTAACTACTGGTCTGGGGTTGGGGGGATAGGTGTCTTATACCTATGCTAAGAAGTGCTAGCTTTGGGCAGAGGTGTTTTAGTATTCCAGTGCTGGAGGCTATTTGTTGGAAGATTGTATTCCAGTAGCTTGTTATTGCTGGGCATTCCCACAATGTATGTAGGAGATTGCCTATTTGGTTACAATTACGCCAGCATAGGGGGGAGGTTGTGGGGGAAAATTGTGCTAGCTGATAAGGCGTATAGTGCCATCTGTTGATTATTTTCAGTGACATTTCCCAGTGGTAGGTGCAGTGTGATGATTTTATGATGGATTTTATGGCGTTTTTCCATTGGTTCTGTGTGAATGTGCATTTTAGTTCCTTTTCCCATCTCAGAATGGGGATTGTTTTAGTGAATTCGTTTTTTTTGTGTAATGAGTTGTAGAATAAGTAGATTCCCTTGTCTGTGCCTGTGGAGAGGTTGTAGTAGTTGTGGGGTTTACGTATGTTTTTCCAAGGGGGTGTTTCAGTAAGAAATGTATTATGCGGATTATAGTGAATGTATATTGCTGAAGCATATGGAATTCTTCCACTGTTTGCATTCTTTTTTTGAGTTGTTGATTATCGTAGAGTTGTTGAACCATGTTCATGCCATATTTTTATAGGGGTTTGGTGTTTCACATAGGTATTAGGGTTTCTAACACATTTAGGGATATTGGAGTAGGAATTGCTGATTCTTGTGGATCTTGTTGTGTTGAGATGTGTCTCCAGGCTTTTAGTGAAGCTTGGATAGGAAGAGTGCAGAGGTCTTGAGTGGTCACCAGGTTCTTTTCTATCTCCACCCAGAGTGGTGTCTTTTTCTATGAAAACCAGTGTTTCATTTGGTCTAAGTGTACTGCTCGGTAGTAATCTATTAGATCCGGTAATCCCGCTCCCCCCATTAGTCTTTGCTTAGTTAGTGTGGTTCCTGCACATCTCACTTTTTTGCCCTGCCAGATGAATTTGTTGAGATTGTTTTAATGGTTTTCAGTTGTTTGGTTGGGAATGGGATTGGGAGGGCTCTAAACATGTATAGAATCTGGGGTAGGATGTTCATCGTCCGCTCCAAGTGAGTTCACATTTGGACATGCTTTCAAGCTCTTTGGATATTTTTTCGGTAAGCGGGTTGATGTTGGAGGGGATTAGGTTGGCTGTATCTTTTGTCAGGGTGATGCCCAGGTATTTTATACCTTCGGTACTCCAGGTGAATGGAAACTGGGACTTTAAGCTGTCGACTATTGGTGGGGGATCCCTAAGTTGAGAATCAGTGATTTTGAGGTATTTATTTTACAGTATGATGTATTACTAAATTGTTGTAGTGTGTGATATGCTGCTTGTAGGGATTTGCTTGGGTTTGTCATTAGTAGTATAAAGTCATCTGCAAACAGATTTATTTTATGCTGATGGCCCTGGAAGGAGAAGCCTGTTATGAAGGGGTTAGAGCATATGGTTTCTGCTAGCTGTTCCAGTGTCAAAATGAAAATAGTAGGAGAGAGGGGGCACCCTTGGCGGGTTCCGTTAGTGATATCAAACTGTTTGGATAGCACATTTGAGGTATAGACCTGCGCTGATGGGCAAGAATAAAGGGCTAGAATGGTTGATACAAAAATTTGGCTTCTCAGGTAATATTCTAACACCTTGGCCATGTAGTTCCAATGTACTCTGTCAAATGCCTTCTCTGCATTCAATGCAAGGAGCAGAGTAGGCATTTGTGTTTTCTCAGCATAATGTATTATCTGATGCAACCAGAAGGGTCATTAATATGTTTGACGTCCGGTGACAAATCCCGTTTGGTCTTTCTGTATTAATTGTAGTAGTACTCCCATGATTCGTTTAGCCACTAATTTTGCTAGGATTTTAACATCTGAGTTCAATAGGGATATGGGCCGAAAGTTGGTTGGTGTTATGGGGTCTTTCCCTGGCTTTGGTAGGGTAACTACATATGCCTCTCTCGTGGAAGGGATGACTCTTCTGTAGCCTTAGTGAAGACCTTCACCAGGTGAGGGGTAAGATCTTGTTTAAAAATTTTATAAAATTCATTAGGGAGCCCGTCTGGGCCTGGTGACTTTGCATTTGGGAGAGACAATATAATCTGCAGTATTTCAGTTTCAGTTATGGGAGCATTGAGTATATTTAATTGGGATTGGGAAAGGGTAGGCACTTTGATCTTATCTAGGAATTCTTGAATTTCGGTTTCGGAGGGTTGGTGAATAAAGTGATCCTCTTGTAGGTCATATAGGGTCCTGTAGTAGTCCCCAAATTCATCTGCTATTTCTTGTGGGTGTGTTATTTTGTGTTTATCAGTAGGGTGAATTAAATGTGATATTCTGGATTTTGCTTGTTTTGTTTTAAGTTTATTTGCTAGATATTTGTCTGCTTTATTGGATTGGGTGTAGTGGTTAAGTTTGAGATGTTTATCATATTGCTCGGACATTAGGGATTTAAGTTCATATCTCAATTTGTGTAGGGATTCTGTGACTAAGGCAGTGGGTTTTTTTTTATTTTGGGTTTCGAGTTTGTGGATTTCAGTTAGTACCTCTGTCAGTTTGGCGTTATATTGTTTTTTGAGTCTCGAGTTCTGTTGAATGCATACTCCCCTCATATAGACCTTATGTGCATTCCACAGAACCTAGGGGTTTATTTGAAAAAATTCCCTGAGCTGTTGAGAAATATGTTGGGTGCATTGAGGGTGTTGAAGATTTTTGACATTGCATCTCCAGACTGGGGCTTGGTCCAGGGGGTTCTGCTCCTCCATTACCAGTTCAATTGCCGCGTGGTCTGACCACGTGATGTCTTTGATGGAGGAGGAGGAGGACCTCTGGAGCAGCCTCAAGTCTACCATAAATAGGTCAATACGTAAGTAAGTACGGTGGATGGTGGAGTAAAACGTGAAATCCCTTTCAATAGAGCGTTGACACCTCCAGACATCGTATACCTGTTCTTTATGCAATAAAGTTCTGGGTGAAAGCATTCGGCCCTTGGCAGAGGAAGTAGTGTCCAGCCCTTGGTCGACTGTAGCATTGAAATCACCACATATAAGTAAATCACCATACTTAACTGACACGGTTCTTTTGAAGAGCCTGCGTATAAAACAAATCTGGTGTGAGTTAGGTTCATATACAGTAACTAGAGTGAGGGGCCTGTTGTTTATATCACATGTCAATATGAAGTATCGTCCTTCTTTGTCTAGGAAGGAGTCTTTCAGCTTGAAGGTGACCATGTTTCTGATTGCCAACAGGACTCCCCTCTTCTTCACAGATGCATTGGCAAAGAAAGTGTTAGGATAGTCTCTATGCTCACATCTGGGACGATGTTGTGTTGAAAAATGGGTTTCTTGGACTGCTAGGATATCCGCTTTGCTTTCTGAGGCTTCTTTCCATAATGAAAATCTCTTTGCTGGATGGTTGAGTCCATTAGCATTTATGGATAGGAATTTAAGGGGCATCTTGTGTCAATGGGGTTTGTGTCGATGACTGTGTTACTTCCAAGAGAAGAGGAGTATTGTCTGTTCAAAACGAAGGTGGTGTTGATGTAGTATACTCGGCAATGAACGTACCATTCTGGGAGTGGATTCCTGTACCAGCAGTAAATAGAGTGAGAGGAAAGAGATTGAGAACTGAAAGAAACTTGGGTAAGGAATGGGACAAGCATAAAAAGAGGATCATGGATGTGATCCGTGTCAGGTGTAACCGTCCACTTGTCTTGGAGGGCCATGTGGATGCTACTTCATCCTGTGGCCAGGGATTAGTAGTGTGCTGTTGATTTGATTATGGTGGTTGGGTACCTCGGCTTGTGGTCTTTTTCTTTGCAGAGCATTTCCGAGACACTACATGCCACTCTTCTTGTATTGCTATGGGAGCTGAGGTGGAGGCTGTTTGTGTTGGAGGAGGGAGAATTCCTCATTGCTGTAGGAGTTGTATACCTCTGTTCAGTGATGAGATCTGAGTTGTTGTGTCGTTGTGCGTGATGAATAGGTGTGCTGGGTATTTCCACTTGTGGGGAATATTGTGGTTCCTCAAAGCTTTGGTTATGGTGGCCAAATTCCTGCATTTCTGCAGGGTGTGTCTTGACAGGTCAGGCAGTAGTTGAAGGCCTTTATAATCCTCTGGGAGATAGTTGCATTGTCTAAAGGCTGACATGATTGCTATTTTGGACTGGTAAAATGGATTCTCATTAGTGTGTCTCTAGGCAGGTCCAAAGCAATGAATGAGGGTTTAGGCAGTCTATGAATCCTGTTGATGGAGAGCTCTGTATTAGAAAGGGATGGCACTAAAAGCGAGAATAGGGTTTTGACATATTGTTGTAGGTGGTTGGTGTGTCCGGATTCAAGGATTACTCTGATCTTTAAGTTGTTCCACCTGCTGCGTTCTTCGGGGTCCGCCATTTTGTCTTTAAGCCACTCTATGTCATCATTTTGTGCTGTATGTGCTTCCACTAAAGAGTTGAAGGATTTGGTGTATTCTTCCATAGAGTATTTTATGGTTGAAATCCTGCCCTCTGCATTGTGTAGGTCAGTTTTGAATTGTTTCATGCATTCCAGCATGTCTGAGTGCAAGGATGATCTGAGGGATAGCAGCATACTTTTGAGCATGGTATATGAGCTTGGCTGCCCTTGAGTGGGGAATGTCACTATGGGGTCAGTGGCAGTAGCAGGCAGTGGTCACCCTCTGAGATGGGCGAGTTCGGGCCTAGCTCCATGGCTGCCGCTGTGTGCTGTTTGTGCGTGGACTCCCTGCGCGGTTTAACCTTCACTGGGCTCCTTGTGGAAGGAGAGGACCCCGCTGAGAATTCTCCGCTGTCCGGGTTTCCTACCTGCCGGATGGTGTGGGTGGTGGATCCCCCGTTCGGGGTTCTGGCCGGGGCTCCGTTGCGGCACTGTGAATGTGACTCGCCACCATGTTTGTAAACCTGTTGCCGGCCTTCTGGAAGAAGCTTCTTTATTTGTTGGTGGTCCTTCCTCTGGTGAGTCATACCGCTGAATAGCGGGGGATGATCGGAGTGGGCTGCAGCGGGTTATGGCTTCTGGAGGCTGCGGAGGTGCCCGCTATGAGTGTTAGCCCTGGGTGGCCGTGCGGAGCTGCAATATTAGGCTGCCATCTTCCGTGCTGGTCGCCACGCCCCCCCCTCGTTTGGAAATCTTTATGATTTGTGTGGAGGGGAAGGCTTCTGATGACCACAATTTACATTGACCCAAGAACCTTAGAAGCTTGGTTCTAGGTGTATGAACCCACCTACTACTTAATAGTCACCTCATGTTAAACACTAACATGTCTCTTTTAGACAGCACTTTTCTATGGGACAGCAATAAAATATGCAAAGATTATTAAACTTGCTTCACAATCATGAACCTAAATAAATAAGAGAGGTACACTAGAACCATCAGATCATTTGTTTGGAAGGAAATTGCTACTGGATTGCAATACACAAAACATGCACCTCATCCCCATAAAAATTTATTAGACCAAGAACATGGGTGCAAAGGCGGGGGGGCTGGATACCCATGGACGCTACTACACATGCTCAGTGACGTTGATTTAATATCCTGTCCCTTGGCTCCTGGCTTAAACTACTAGCAATATCATCCACAATTTGGTTGGTGTATGTCCCCTACAAAATTGCACGGCTGCACCTCCTCACCTGGGCAGCGAGTATGAACTGTTGGTTTTTCCCTCATTTATACAATTATGTCTAATTGTGATCCCCCAAGGAAGCCATAAATCGGCAAAACATGTCAGGACTTGACACATTGGGACCGATATAATATCCATCTATATATTACCAATGATGTTTTTAATGCTATGTGTTATTTTTAATACATGAATTATTAAAGAATTTGAAATTTTTAATACCTGGTTTATTACACTGTTTTTGAGCAACGCTAAAGTCCCCCCTTTTAAATCATATCATTTGTGTTCTAATTTGAATTAGCACACTAAAAAAGCAAAATGTTTTTCTTAATATAAAAAAAAGTTTAATAAAGGATATATACAAGAAAATTTTCATGGACAATTTAAAAATCTTTGACTGTTTTGTACATTTTATTAAAATTTTGTTTCCATTCATATAACATAAGGTTACCAAGTTTTCAATATGACACTCTACTAACCATGCTCCCATATGTAGCCTAACCCAGAAAAGCATGCCTCCTCATTTGTAGCCACAAAATAACGCCCAATTTAACCATGACTATAAAATTATACCCCTATTTTTAACGCACCCTGAAACAGTGGGTCAAGGACTTGGAATAAGATGCAGAAATTCAAGTTATAAAGACAGAATGTCCTGGGCACCATAAGTCGAGAAATGACACGGCGTGCTGCAGCAAATTGTGGGAGTTGGCAAAATGTGTTAACAGTGGGAGGAGCTTAAAGGCGTATGATTAAATAAAACCTGATCCTACTCTGCTCTGGATCAAGAGCGTGTGATTCAAAAAAGTGCAGGGATCAGGAATCAATAATGCACAGAGTGCAGAGGTCAGGAGTAAGTAACACACAAAAGTGCAGAGGTCAGGAGTGTATAATAGACAGAGTGCAGTGGTGAGGAATAAGTAACATGTAGAGTTCAGAGAGTGCAAATGTCAGCAATAAACAATGCAATGCAGAGGTCAGGAATATCTAAATGCACATATTTCAGAGGTCAAGAGTAAGTAATGCACAGAATACAGAAGACAGGTAAGTAAGTAGGTAAGTAGGAAGACAGGTAAGTATTCAAATAAATATATATATACCTGTATATAGCCTCTTATAAAATCACAAATTTACAGTACCTGACTAACTCAAGTGACTTGGTTGGCTTTCTTACTTGAAACGGTGGGTAGCGGCCTGCAATGGCTGCAAACACAGCTCTCCAGTATGCTGCAGGGGTCCGGGCAGGTCCATGTATCGCCTGTCCCAGATCTCCCATGTGCTAGATGGTCAAGGTATCCTGACTGCCTCAGCCCTAATGTGAACCCCAGGGTCGGCTGCCGCATTAGGAGCCCCACTGTGGACCCTCCGGATCCAGCGGCTAAGAGGCAGCCTTCCTCGCGTGCTGCAGGGGCTGGGAGGTAATCTCATCTAAGGCGGGACTCGGGCAGGAGCCTGCTTGCATCTCCCCGCTCCTCTGACCAATCTGCTGATGCCGGGACCTGGGCTCCGGCCTGGTAGGAGTGTGGCTCGGCGGAGGACTAATGTGGCCGCTGGTGCCAGCCAGCTACCTGGGACAGCCGGGACTATCCGCGGGAGAAGCCCAGGTGCCCGGAGACCTGCCACCATGCCTACACCTTCCCGGGTCCTGTCAGCAGCTGCTGCAGCCCGGCCTGGGCGGTGGTGTGCTCGGCGTGAGCAGGAGAGAGGACATGCTGCTAGGTGCAGTGTGGCTTGTGTGGGTGACATCATCAGCCAGGGCCCGGCGGACTCAGCTTTGGTGCACAGAGGCTGTTCTGCAGCATTGAGACTGAATCAGAGGTGGAGGAGGAGATGCCTGTGGTAGTGACGCCACCACAGGGATCCGGAGACACGGCTGTGCGTGGAGACCTCCCAGGGCAGCCTGGTAAGTCTGTAAATGTGAATGCTGTTTCTTCCTATGCTCTGTCTACTGTTCAGTCTGGTTTGTCTCCTGTATGTTCATCTGTTCTGTGTGCTCCCAGTGGCTTGACCGGGGGCCCAGGAGAGGGGTTCACAGGACACCTGAAGCTCTGGGTGTGGGACAGGAGGGTTTGATGTCGTATGTATTGCATACTTTATTGTCGGGTTTCAGGGATGTGTTGTCGTGGTGAGAGCCTGGTTTGGCGGCTGCACCTGTGGGGTTGCCAGTGGGGGCATGGTAAGCAGCGTTAGGGCGGCCTGGTTTGGTCCTCAGTCCTGCGATTCAAAGTGCACATATTCCTTCTGTGCCAGCTGTGGGCTCCCCGTTGAATAATAATGTGTCCACGACTGTGGACAGGGGGGTTACGGAGGTGGCGACCAGATTGGAGCCCCCGGTCTTAGGCCGAGTGTAAACAGCCAGGGGAATGAGCCTAAGTAAGCAGAGGCTGATAAAGAGGTGGTAAGATTGGCGTATGCGGGAAATGCGAGGTATACGTCTGCTTCGAGTGACCATTAGGTGCAAATTTGAAGCCGGGAGTCAGAGAGAAAATATGGAAAGGTGAGTATATTGAGATTTTCTCATTGCTGCCATTGGAGAATTCCAATCCCGATAGGGTTAAACCTGACAAAAGCAAAAAAGAAGAGGAGGAGAAGCATTGCTATTGTTTAATAGCTTGCACGTTTACTAACTGGTTGCAGGCGTTCAGCATCTTGGCTAGCGTAATTGGTGAAAAATCACTGGAACAGTGTTCCACACTCTTTTGCTACCAGGACATTAGTTTGTGGATGTGACTGATGGGGCAGGCCAGAGGAGCAAGCTCACCCTTTCAGGGTGGGGCCGGGGGCGCATCTTCCTCCAAGCCTTTGGCCGCAAAACGAAAGGGTTATTGCTGGCAATAAATGAGGGCACCTGCAAATTTGGCGGATTGTGCCACTTTAAGAATGAATGATCCGGTTGCAGAGGGGGACATCCATCCTCCCACTGTTTCAAGCAAGGAAAGGGTAAGAGTACTGATGCTGGAAAGAGGTAAGACACCAGAGAAAGTGGAAAAAATGGAGTGGTTCCTAAGTAGGTATCTAATAGAGAGGCGGCTGAGACATTATTGAGTGGTTTTCATCTAGTTTCCGGATCCCTTGCACGTTATCGGTTGCCACCCCGGTGTCTGATAATTTGCGGTCAGCTAGGCTGCATTCTTCAGTGGTGTCTGAAAACCTGCACAAGGAGGTAGAATGGCATGCCCCTTTTCTTCTCTTCCGTTAGTGGGCTTGGTGGTGTCTCCATTGGGTGTGGTCCCTAAGAAGAAACCCAATAAGTTTTGGATTATCCACCATCTTTCTCATCCTCATGGTGGTCGGTAAATTATGCCATTGACCCTGCACTGTGTGCGGTGTCGTATGCGTCATCTGACAAGGCAATAGCCTGAGTTCGTAGGTTTGGACAGGCTTCTCTCATGACCAAAACAGACATTGAGGCGGCTTTTCGCCTGCTTCCAGTGCACCCAGAAAGTTTATTGGGGTGTTTTTGGCACGGGGTACTTTGTGGATCACTGTTTGCCCATGGGGTGCGCAATTTCTTACTCCCTTTTGAGATTTTTAGCACGTTTCTGGAATGGGTTTTGACCTGCGTGACACTGTTCGCCACAATATAGCATATGTGGTCTTATTTTTGGGTGCCTCTGGCACCTGGGAATACAGAAGGTACTTGTACAGAATTTAGTTTTTTGGGCATTGTGATTGATACGATAGAGATGGAATGTCATTTACCTCTCAAAAAAAGTTACAGATCTGCGTGGGACCATTGAGGGGGTGTTGGGCAGTACGAAAATCCCTACTTGGAAAACTGAATTTTGCATGCCACATAATACCCATGGGACATGTTTTTTGTTGTAAACTGGCGGCTAGCCCGGCCGGGGTCAAGTCCCCTCATCATTAAATTAGGTTGACCAGAGATCATCGGGAGGATTTGAAGGTTTGGGGGATGTTTTTGGCAACCTTCAATGGTGGGTCTGTGTGTTTGGACTCGCCCATATCGAATTTTGATTTAGAGTTGTATACTGATGCAGCAGGCTCAGCGGATTTGGCTGCTTACTTTCGTGGTCAGTGGGTTTTGTACATAACTTGGTGTTGTTGGAGCTATTCCCCATTGTTTTGTCGGTGGTGCTATGGGGTCTGCACTTTCGGAATAAGCGAGTGAGATTTAATTGTGACAATTTGGGGGTCATTCAGGCGACCAATAGCATCACTGCTTCTTCTCCACCAGTTATTCGTTTGCTTAGATACTTGGTGCTTAAGTGTTTGCAACTTAATTCTTTTTTATATGCTGTTCACGTGCCTGGGGGCTCCTAATACTGTGGCTGATGTGCTTTCTCGATTCCAGTGGGACAAGTTCCGTCAGTTGGCACTGGAAGTGGAGCAGTGTGGAATCCCCTGCCCCGAGCACTTGTGGACCATCAAAACAAGAAGATGTCACTGTGAGGTCACAGAAGACGTGGGGGTTATTTATAGACAAATGGGCACTAATAGACTATATCAGATTTCAAAATGTATCAAACTTTATTGCACAAAGGTAAAGCAACTCAATAGTTGCTAAATATTTTTAAAACGTTACTCCACAGCTCATATGGTGTCATGGGGCACCAATACGATGATATGACAAAAACTAACATGCATAGACATACACACATAAAGACAACAATTAAAATTTGGGTATCCGGACGCCTAGGGGGGATGCACAGGCAGGGCACATGCGGCAGTATCTATGTCCAAGACAAGCTTCGTAACACGGAGTCTTGCCTGTGCGTGGCCCCTGATGGTATGATCTGGGATGTACTGGTGGGTCACTAAGCTAGCATGGGGATATCTTTTATGATGTGATGATGAATGCCTGTGGTACTACCAGCTCAATGAGAAGTCCAGTGTCTGATAGTCACAGGAAAGAGGGGCTTATTCAGGCCTGTGAACAGATCATGTGGAGCTGGTGAAGACCAAGGCATGGATTAACATTGTAAGGTCATAATCCAGGTTTAGGAAGGGAGTCAAGAGTGAACTTGATGTGGAACTATCCCAGGATGATTTTCGGAGGGAATCTTCCCCAAGGCAAAAAAGCCAAAGTAAGGAAATAATTCCTGGTTAGGAGACTGGCATGGTTATTGAGGATCCTCCACAGTAATGGGTAAGGTCATGGTCCCCCTAATAGGGGTACAGGGTGCTCACCGATGATGTGGTGATTTTATTAAATGCGCTTAATGGCAATTATGAATATGGCACCTACAGGCAAAGGGAATGGCAAGTAGCACTCCCGGCCCCAGGAGTTTCCCAAAGTGTAGCAGAATCTACATAAGGGTTGGTATGTGAATGGCTGCATTGTCAGGTGGATGTGCCGATTCACTGCAGAAATGAAATTATAGCCCTTTAATTGGCTGTCCTCCTATAAGGCAAATGAATGTGCCTGAAGGCAGCCGTATAGTTGGCTTCACAATTCTGCCAGGGTACTCACACTGAGGGTGAAGGTCCCAGTCTCATTGACCAATATGTTCAAATAGCTAGATGCACAGTCAAAGTTAGATGTGGATGGTTACTTTACCACATCCTGGTGGTTCTTTCTACCCCATATGGTGTTAATCTTCTTCATCTGGCAAGCTGACGGTGGCTAGAGGGTAGAGTAGAGCCGTACCACCTGACTGGTTTCATTCCAATGATCATCGCCAGAGCCATTGGAACGAAACCAGTCAGGTGGTATGGCTGCAAACAGGCATGCTTCTTGTACATGTGGAGAGAACTGATTTTATACTATGGATGTTTGTAAGTGCAACTTTTATTACTAAATAAACTCCTTTCAAAACAGGCTTCACTATATATGCTCTTTTTGCTGCTCCACTTTCGTATATATCTCTGCTGTGGGTATGGATATATGAGAGAGATCGCTGCAGGGTTGGCTGTTCCTCTTCCCAGCTGGAGAAGTTTGTCCCTGAGTTTTTGGATGCTGTGAAACATATATGCCCTATTTTTACAATTATCTGGTAAGAAGATTGAGAGATCACTGGGTGCAGTGTGCTGTTCCTTCTGTGCACAAAGACTGGTGTTGGTCTTTCTACTTCTCACCACTGAAATAAGAGACTGTGTTTATAAACATTCACTTGTTCTTATGTTAAGCGCCGCACAAGGACTTTATGGTCGGACATAGTGTCTAGGATGGATTGGCGTATGACTTGTTACATTGATAGGTTAAATAAGGCAAGGATCAAGGCCAATAAGGCGGTGGCCAGGTTCTTTATCAGGAACGGGGGCATAGCACTTCGGTATTGGGAAATAGAGCAGGACCTAGTGTTGTATCTTAGGGGCGATGGCATTCATCTGAACGCTGTTGGGATAGACATGTGGACTTCAGGCCTGCAGGATGGCATACAGTGTGCCATGAGGGTTTGGAGGGCCACCCAACCATAAGGTTTCATGCTTGATTGTTTCTGGCATGAGTCTCGGGGTCTTGGAAGGCAGTCACGGTAAAATTTGGAGCAGGGGTGGTGCCCAACTCAGGTATGGGTGTACCTACCCTGGTAAATTTAAGCCATTTAAGGAGTCATTTGGCTGTATCACAGGTATCTTAATAGTAATAGTCCTCGAGCTGGTGTAGTTGTGGCTGAGGGCCTTGAAGTCTATTTTGATGGTGGATACAGCCAGTAGATAGGAAACAATTTGCCTTCTAGGATCCTAGACTTTGATATTTGAATTACTGTCCATGTTCAGATATGTAAATAAAGAATACAAGTTATATTTTGTAATAAAAATTGTATTTTACATTTAATAAAGTGGCTGCTATGGCCTTTAAAACCCATAAAAGAGAATTGGTGTCATCTGATCGTTTATTGGGGGGTTTATATGGATAAGGTTGGGACAAAGGAAAAGCAGCCATAATATCTGCACATAACTCAGTGATGTATATCTTCTTATCAATATCGTGTTTATGACAAAACATTTTGAATGAAATTCTTTTAGTATATGGCCAGCTTTAGTAGCCTTCATTTATCCCTTCAACAATACAAAACCTAGGAAATTTTGAATTCTTGACTTCGATGTTTAAAGGTAGCTAAAGAGTTTTTATACTTGCCAAAATGCAAAATAAACTATTTGCTTAATCCCTTCCACGGTACGTATGAATGTATATGGCCTCACAGAAGAGGGTCTTAATCCTGTAGAGCAGGAGTCAGCAACCCCCGGCCCGCCGCCGCTAAATCTACGGCCCACCAGTGAACATGATTAATTCACGGGCACCCGACCTGCGGACATATGCCTGTCAAACTCACAATTAAAAGCTCAGCTATATGTCTCAATGAGAGTGCCACACGGCGCTTAGATCTGTCACCGCGTCTCTCCTCCTCCCCTCCTCCTGACTGACGCCATGCTCGGGCCCGCCCGCTGCATTTGTCAGACGAGGAGAAAAGAGAGATGCAGTGAGTCATCTGAGCGCCAAGCAGTGCTCTTAATGAGACATATATAGCTACAATTTTATTAAAGAAACACAGGAGCAGACTGTTTACGTCGCCCGCCCGGGCTCGTACCGCAGTCAGTCCTCCTCCCCTCCTCCTCTCTGCGCCACTGTCTAGATTCGCGGCACACCGTGAGAGTAACTCTGTATATCGACTCGAAAATTAACACTCAAACTGTCCGTATACAGGCGTCCAGCCCACGGGCACTTAATTAGTACAAGTGACCACCCGGCATCTAAATCGCCGCCGCCCGGCCCCCAACGACTGAGGACGAGA
>BLSH010465173.1:174983-185751 GCA_018402905.1 Glandirana rugosa
CTGCATAGCCACCTCTGTACCCACCCATCCCGTGCATAACAACCTCTGTATCCCCCGTGCATAACAACCCCCTTATCCATGCGGCCCTCCATGCATTCACATACATTGAATCCGGCTCTTAAGCGACAAAAGGTTGCTGACCCCTGCACCTGTATTTGTAATGGGAGCACACTGCACAGAACAGAAAATGGGTTCTTGCCAAGCAGCAAGCTCTGGTTACCTATCACCTGATTACTTTGATAACCTCTGATTTTTTTTCTGTCCTCATGTATGGAGAAAAATATATATTTTTTCCCTCCTTGTTAGAAGAGAAAAATGTAAACAAAGAAGTGTGTGTAAAAAAAAAAGAAAAAAAAGAAAAAATGCTAGATAAAGGTGTGATCTAGGTGACGGTGAGAGTCAAAGGTTGGGGTCAAAAATCATGGTGTGTTTTGTAGATTGGAATAGATTTTTAATAACCAGAGCACTTTTTACAATTTGGCACTGCGCTGCTTTAACTGGTAATTGCACGGTCATGCAATGCTGTACCCAAACAAAATTTGCGTCCTTTTTTCCACACAAATAGAGCTTTCTTTTGGTGGTATTTGATCACCTCTGCGTTTTTTGCGATATAAATGAAAAAAGACTGAAAATTTTGAAAAAAATTATATTATCTACTTTTTGCTATAAAAAAATACAATAAACTCAATTTTAGTCATAAGTTTTGGCCAAAATGCATTCAGCCACATGTCTCGGGTAAAAAAAAAAATCAATAAGCTTATTTTTCTTGGTGTGCACAAAAGTTATAGCGTCTACAAACTAGGGTATATTTTCTGGAATTTACGCAGCTTTTAGTTTATGACTGTCTATCTCATTTCCTGAAGTGCTATAATGGAAGCCCCCCAAATAATCCCATTTTGGAAAGTAGACACCCCAAGGAATTTGCTGTGAGGCATGTTGAGACCACAATGTTGTCACTGAAATGATATATTGCTCACACACGCCATGGGTATATGTGGAATTACACCCCAAAATACATTCTTATGTTTCTTCTAAGTACGGGGATACCACGTGTGTGAGACTTTTTGGGAGCCTAGTTGTGTACAGGACCCCAAAAATCAATCACCACCTTCAGGATTTCTCAGGGCATAAACTTTTGATTTCACTCCACACTACCTATCACAGTTTTGGAGGCCATGAAATACCATGATAGCACCAAACACCCCAAAATGACCCCCTTTTGGAAAGTAAACACCCCAATCTATTTGCTGAGAGGCATGGAATATTTTATATTTTGCCACAAGTTTCAGGAAAATGACAACACTTTTTTTTGCAGTTGTCACTAAATGATATATTGCTCAAATGTGCCATGGGTATATGTGAATTTACACCCCAAAATACATTCTGCTGCTTCTCCTGAGTACGGGGATACCACATGTGTGAGACCTTTTGGCAGTCTAGCCGCATACAGGACCCCGAAAACCAAGCACCGCCTTCAGGCTTTGTAAGGGCGTACATTTTTGATTTCACTTTTTACTACCTATGACAGTTTTGGAGGCCATGGAATGCCCAGATAGCACAAAACCCCCCAAATGATCCCATTTTGGAAAGTAGACACCACAAGCTATTTGCTGAAAGGCATTTTGAGTATTTTGCAGATCTCGCTTTCTTTCACAAAGTTTTGAAAATTGAAAAAAGAAAAAAAAAATGTCCTTTCCTTTCTTCATTTTCCAAAACAAATGAGAGCTGTAAAATACTCACCATGCCTCTTAGCATATACCTTGGGGTGTCTACTTTCCAAAATGGGGTAATTTTGGGGGGTTTGTGCTATGTTGACATTTAAAATCAAATCACCACTTTACGCCCTTAGAATGCCTGAAGGTGGTGATTGGTTTTTGAGGTCCTGTACGCATCTAGGCTCCCAAAAAGTCTCACACATGTGGTATCCCCATACTCATGAGAAGCAGCAGAATGTACTTTGGGGTATAATTTCACATATACCATGTGTAAGCAATATAGCATTTAGTGACAACTTTGTGTAAAAAAAAAAATGTAATTTTCCTGAAACTTGTGACAAAATATAAAAAATTCCATGGCCTCAACATGCTTCTCAGGAAATAGCTTGGGATGTCTACTTTCCAAAATGGGGTCATTTAGGGGGGTTTTGTGCTATCTTGACATTTGAGGGACTCCGAAACTGTGATAGGTAGTGAGGAAGTGAAATCACAATTTTACTCCCTTAGAAATCTTGAAGGAGGTGATTGGTTTTTGGGGTCCTGTACACGGCTGGGTCCCCAAAAAGTCCCACACATGTTGTATCCCCATACTCAGGAGAAGCAGCAGAATGTATTTTGCGGTGTAATTCCACATATATCCATGGCATGTTTGAGCAATATGTCATTTAGTGACAACTTTGTGCATGTAGCGCCCCAGAGTGTAGGTGCGTTTTCTAGCAGGGTTTTGCTAGGTGAGGTAGAATTTAGTCAGGTCTGACTGTAGGTGCAGGCCTGAATGTTTTGATCTGGGCTGGGAGGAGTGGCTGAGGGAGGATTGAGTGGACTTGACAGATGAGGTCACCAGAACCTTCCACTTCTTTCTAGAAACCTAGAGGAGAGTTTCTGGTCAGAGAGCTGGGAGGTAGGTGGAGCCATCTGGAGTATTATAGGGAGCCCTGACCAATCCCCAAGCAGGATTGGCAGGGGGCAGGCCTCCTTAAATATTCTGAATCAGCCCAATCTGGGAGGAGAAGTGTCGGATGGAAGTCTGGAGATGTAGCAGAGGTGCTGTGGAGGCCCCTACCTGGGAGGTCACCCCAGTCTGGGAGGGTGACCTTGGGGCGCGGAGGTTCGGGTGCAGCCAGGAGTGGTGGTGATTCCTGGAGTCGCACAGGGAACAGGAGAACAGCATAGGTGCTACACAGTGAGAGAATTTAAAGTGATTCACCGCTTTGGTGAGTGACGGTCCCTGGGAACTGCAAGAGAAAGTTCTGGAGCAGGCTGGGAGAGGAATAGTGGACAGTCTGTAGGAGCCTTGGGAGCCAGTTCAAGGAAAGGAGAGTCACTGAGGAAAAGCAGGTTGGTGGGACCTGGAAGAGAGATGGGCTGGGAGTAGTAGTCCATCAAAGGCCCGGCTAGCACTCAAGTACTTTTGCTACACATTCAGGGGCCCGTGATCCCTGGCCTGTAATGAGTGTTTCGGAGGTTCTGCTGAGAGTTGGCCTTACCATGTGCTATCTGCGGTGAAGAGAAAGGTACAGAGAAGCTTCATAAATTTCCTTTCAAGCCGGAAATTAAGTTCAGTGCTGGAGAGAAGTAATGGAGTGATGATTTACTAAGTTCAGTGCTGGAGAGAGAACTATAGGAGAAACGGTCAGCAAGTTGAGTGCTGGAGAGTTGTGAGGAGTAACAGTCTGCAGAGGGACAGTCGCAGTGAAGTGCGCATATACAGGAGTGTATATGGACTTTGTGTACTATAATTCTTTGGGCATCCCACAGTCATCTCTTATCCCCATCCAAGTTATTTCCCCTAAATAAAACAACAAAAACAAGAGCCGGCCTGGTCAGTGTCTATGAATGTGTGAAATATGGTGTGATTGAGGGCAGCTATAAGGTGAACTACAACTACTAGCTACTCCCAAGGGAGCATATGGCTACATGCAAAAAAAAAAAGAGTACATTTTCCCGAAACTTGTGACAAAATATAAAACATTCCATGGACTCAAAACATAAATGCAAAGGATACGTTCTCACTGGGGTATAGACGCCGCACCAGAAAATGGTGCAGTGCTCCCAATGTTTTGCTGTCTCACCTAGTAGCGGTGCGGACCTGTAACCCAGAAGATAGATAGCAAAAGAAAAGAACTGGGAGGTACAGAGACCCCTCAAAAAGTGGTTACATAAAGGACCACGCAGCTTAAACAGGGAATATATAAAAGTTTAAAGTTTATTGCACATAGAAAACTTTCATCTCAGTCACAAAAGTTCAAAGCTGGGTAATAATATACCCACCACCAACACCTCGGCTATATTTATTAAAGACAACGTTGTCTAGTGTACAGCAGCTGCATCATGCCTCACATCCCATGCATACCATAATCACAGTATAACTCTGGAGATATCTCCATACCATTAATGGAGTGATAGATCCATAAGAAAGATTTCATACAATTCAAGACAGCAAGTCTAGTAAGGTGCAAAAAGTCCAAAGTCAGTTTTATAGCACCAAAGCAATCACTCCAATAAGATAGTTCTGTGATTGAATACTACCGTCACTATGGAGAGTTCTTGAACAAACTGTGTAGTTATCTAAGTAGCAGAACTTGATTAGTTCATCATTGACACATTCAGACCATCAGGGTCTTGCACTGATCCCAGGAGCCCCTGTAGTCAGGAGTCAGTCAAACAAGGGCTTGCATTGATGAGTCAGGCATACATCACAGCACAGGTCAGTTTGAAGCATAAAGTGCCTGCTCCATGTGATAGATAGTTGCTACACAGTTGCTAAAGTATAGGGCAATGTACAAACAGGACCGCTCGGTCCGCTCACCCAAGATTCTTTTCTTTTTGGAGCAGTATAGTGTTAAAGTCTCCTCTCCGTGGTGACAGGTTCAGTGAATATATGCCTTTTACCTTCAATCCATCGGATTTGCCCCCATGGAACTCCAAAAAGTGCATAAAACACAGTAATCGGTAAAGTATAACCTGCAAACCATACCTGCAAAGCAAACACGATAAAACACAGTAAACAGTGAAAAAGAATTACATACCTGCAAAGCAAACATGATAAAACACAGTAACAATAAAACATTACAATTAAGAAAAAAAACAGATCAGAACAATACAGCGAGAATATAGAGAGAATGACAAGAAAACGACAACTATTTTTGGCTTTTTTATTTTATATTTTTTTTGTTTTTTTTCAACATTTTTTATTTATTTATTTTTTACAGTTTTATTTGTAACTGTAAAGGCTCCAGGTTTGGATCTCTACAAATGCGATGGCATCTTTGGAGACCCCGTGAATGTGTGCCCTAGGACTATGCAGTGCTGTACTAGTGTTTGGTAACGGCAGAGACAAGGTTGGTCAGGACAGGAGGGACAATAAAAATGGGTGTCACGCCTGTATCCGGGTCTACTAAAGACACAACATCTTCTTTGGGGTGATTTTTTGGGTAGAGGTATCACGGAGGACTTCTGGGAAGTGCCTCTCATGCAGCTGGCTCACTGCATTTGGATTGGGAAGTTGGGGCACAGCACTGTCTGGAAACAGAAGGGCTGTGACGATCTCTTCCTGGAATTTAAGGAAGGATCCAGTTCATCCTGACGCTTTGTATATCACATTCAGCAGAGCTAATTGAACTAGGCATACAGTAGGCATGTGCAATTAGTTTAGTTCCGAATTAGTTTTTTAACAACTCTTTCAAAATTCTGAAATTCGGACAAATCTGAATTTCCGAATTTCGAGTGTCCGAATTTTTCCGAATTTTCATTTTTTCGAATTCGAAAATTCGGTTATCCAAAAACCGGCAAATCCGAATACCGCAAATTCGGAAATTTGGAAATTCGGTAATCAGAAAAGCTGAAAATCCGAAATTTGGAAATTCGGAAATTCAGAAATCTGAAAATTTGAAAATAAAGAACATTTAATAACTAACTAATACATAACTATTCAATTATAGGTATTGGAATTTCCTTGAAAATATGGCTGTTAGTGAACTTAAATGCAAAATATATCACTAATAGCTATATTTTCAAGTTCACTAACTCACGTACATTTACTGCTACAGAGTGGCAGTGTAACGCAAATCGCCGTCTATAAATGGCGATTCATGCAGGTGCAGCTAGGGGGCAAGCGCGCACTGCCGCCGGCGCGCTCTCGTGCCTGCCGCTCGCTCCCTCAGTGTGGCCGTGGATCGGGCGGACTTAGATCTGTATAAATGTCAATGGTCCCAAAAAAGTGTCAAAAATGTCTGACATGTCTGCCGCAATATCGCAGTCCTGATAAAAATCACGGATCACCGCCATTACTAGTAAAGAAAAAAAGAAGTAAAAACGCCATAAATTAATTCTCATGGTTTGTAAACGCAACTTTTGCGCAAACCAATCAATGTACACCAATTGCAATTTTTTTTTACCACAAATATGAGGAAGTGTATATATCAGCCAAAACTGATGAATAAATGTGTTTTTTTATATATTTTTTTGGATGTGTATTATAGCAAAAAGTAAAAAATATCGTTTTTTTTTTTCAAAATTGTTGCTCTTTTTTTGTTAATAGCGGTGATCAGAAATGAGGCAGAGGTGATCAAATACCACCAAAAGAAATCTCTATTTATAGGAAAAAAAGGACGCCAATTTAGTTTGGGTACAACGTCGCACGAATGTGCTATTGTCAGTTAAAGCGACGCAGTGCCGAATCGCAAAAAGTGCTCTGGTCCTAAAGGTGGAAATCCTTCTGGGGCTGAAGTGGTTAAGTTCACTAACAGCCAAATTTTCAAGGAAATTCCAAATTTTTAAGGAAATTCTAAAATAAGGAAGAACATTTGAAATAATAACTAACTAATAAATAACTATTAAATTATAGGTATTGGAATTTCCTTGAAAATATGGCTGTTAGTGAATTTAATTCTTGAGTGTGTGTACTCCTGCGCTTCCACTATCAAGTAAATTGCCAATGCCTATATTGACAGCTGCTCACACTTAAATGTTAATCCGTAACATGAAATAAATTTGTATAAGGTGAATAGTGGAGCGCTGAAATATATCACAATGTGTTAAAGAGTTGTTCCTAGTATGGCTAATTAGTACATACAGGCATGTGTACTTATATATATCAACTATACATAAAGATATCAAATGTACCTTCCGTGAATAGGCCTTTTGGGAGATATCATCTGACTGTCCTTCACATCCCTTATGTGCTCTATATATAGTTGGGGATGGAAGGGTGGACACCCATACGAGCAATAAATTAAATACCTAAATATGATTCAATTACTGCAGTGAATAAGTGATAGCTATGTGTCTCACCTGGTATTTTCACAATAACAAAATACATAGATGTGCAACCACTAAACCCAGTGAATATCACATAACAGTGTAAGCACTGTGAGTCTTAGGGCTGGACCCACAATGGTCCCCATTGATGAAGTCATGTATCACGTGACGTAACGCGTAGGGCGACAGGAGAGGCGCGTCACAGCTTACACACCTACGAGCTCGGCACTCGTGGAGAGATGAACAGATTGTGTTTTAAAAAGTGAGTGTATTTTATTTCTGTGTTTTAAATAAACATTTTAAACAGTATTTGCTCCACAAGGAGGCTTCTCTGTTTTTCTATATATACCCCTGAGATGGTTACATTGGAGTTTGCAGACAGCATGGGACGGAGCCCATCCATATAGAGAACAGAGGAGTAGGAGTGGAAGACAGACAGAGGACCTCTAGTGGTGGACTCTGATCCCCACTACATAAATAAACCTTTATGTGCTACATTTCTAGCACACTTCAAGTGAGAGGCTAGAACACGTAGAGGTGGCACATGTGAAATAAATCACTGGATAATATCCCACACTTTATGCACAAGAATATCACTTTGGTGGAGGAAATAAAGAACAGCTAGAAGAGATACACGTCTTCACCTGTTTGAACATTGTTTGAAATTGTACACATTGGTGTTCCAGTAGCACCTTATCTATTTTATATTTATTTTTTATTACTGTTTATATATATTTTTTAATACCTTTATTTTTTCTTTATATTTCATTCTCCATCCACGCTTATTTATTTTTGATTTAATAGACATTTCACCCATTGGACACATTTTTGGTCATTTTCTGCGCATCATTTATTACCTGTGGGTCCAGCCCTGAGACTCACAGTGCTTACACTGTTATGTGATATTCACTGGGTTTAGTGGTTGCACATCTATGTATTTTGTTATTGTGAAAATACCAGGTGAGACACATAGCTATCACATATTCACTGCAGCAATTGAATCATATTTAGGTATTTAATTTATTGTTCGTATGGGTGTCCACCCTTCCATCCCCAAATAAATATAGAGCACATAAGGGACGTGAAGGACAGTCAGATGATATCTCCCAAAAGGCCTATTCACGGATGGTACATTTGATATCTTTATGTATATTTGATATATATAAGTACACATGCCTGTATGTACTAATTAGCCATACTAGGAACAACTCTTTAACACATTGTGATATATGTCAGCACTCCACTATTCACCTTATACAATGTTAGTGAACTTAAATACGAAATGTGTCACTAACAGCTATATTTTCAAGTTCACTAACAGCCATATTTTCAAGGAAATTCCAATACCAATAATTTAATAGTTGCTTATTAGACAAGTAACAATCCATAATAAATTCTCCTGCGCCTATTGATAACAGTGATATCAAATATGTTACAAATAAATGTTGACAATAAAAATTATGAGATACTGTTTACCACCAAATCAAAGCCTGAAAAAAAAAAACAAGGTATAATTCACCTGGATACACTAAGTGGTTGAGTTGATATGTACAGTTTTACTAGCATATGTTAAAGTTGTAAAACTGTGTTCAGGCATTAGGATTTGTGTTACCTCCGCCATTAAGGGGTTAGACTATTGGTTAATTTAAACCTTGATTACCTGCAAGTTTGGCAAGGAATCAGTCTGACAATCCATTTAACCAACAGTCTGAAACTGTTTTCAATCTTCACAGTCTGGCTTCAAATTTGCTAAGCTGTGCTCATTTTAATAAGAGTGTCTTTCTCTAATTTGTCTTCTTGTTTTCATCAATAGTGTTCCCTTTCTGTGATTTCAGATTCATGGATAATGGCAAGAACTCTCTAAAACTGCTGGACTGAAAATGAAATATGCACTAGCCGCAAGCTATTTCTTTCTTTCTCTTCCTAGGAAGTGCTGTCAATATAATTGTTCTTATCTGGTGAAAGTATAGCACAGACAAATGTGTATCTGTTTGTATTTTCAATAAAAAAATATATTTTTTTTATGCAAGCAATTAGGAACATGAATGTTAATGTCTTACTATGTTTTAATTGCCTTTTTCTTCGATCTGATGTTTTAAAATTAATTGAAAATGTCATAGAAATCATGCTCTTAGATTAATTCTTGTGAAATCACCTTTCAGTGAAAATGAAAAGAACATTTTATTGATTCTGTGTCTTATATGCAGTTTACAACTCATTTATTGAACAAATAGAAACCAAACAATTATTACAATTTATTGTAAGAAGTCGACATACAGTATGTGTATGCAAAAAATATATAAATTAGTATTCTAACGCCAATTCAATACCAATAGTTTTATTTAGGGGGTGAGTTACTTAAAGAGGATTTTTCATGCAGTCAAATACCTGACTCAGAAGCCTCAGATGAAGTCTGTCATTAACAGTAAAAGTGACAGTAATCTATTGAAATATGTATTCTTTTTTTTTTATATAATCAAAGTTTATTAAAGTTTTTCCATAGTACAAAACAAAGGAATGGTAATTGACACACTACCCAAAGGTAGATAAACAAAACATAGAGAGATACAACGCGTTAATCGTTATAAGAAGGAGAAAAAATAAAAAGAGAATAAAGTTATCCAGGTAATTATTCCAATATTTCAGAGTAAGGAGAACTGGGTTTGGCAAAAGTAAGAAAATATAGCTCACATGTTCAATGATATATTATCAGATACGCCTACTTCCCACTCCAGGAGGGCTCAGCTGGAGCCAGTTCCCAGGCGGACGGGCCCGTCCCCTCCTCCCCCGACCCCGATGCCATCAGCAAGTTGGGCACCCAGAGGCGAGGTCGATGGGTCAGGTCCGCCACGCCCTTTCCCAATGTCTCTCGGACATCTATATATGCGGTAGGCAATAATAACAACAAGCAATACTCATGTCAAGCAGTATCATGTGTGGGATAGTCAGTTCTTCCGATAGACTATCACGCGATCTGGATAAGGCATAGGTAGAGTTTCATAAAGATAGAACAGAAAAGAGATGTATAATAGATAGAAAAAAGAGTGGACAGTAAAGAGATTCACCAGTATCGAAACTTAACTGAAAAGTGAACAAGTAACTCCTATAAGAGGCAAGTGGGGGTCCCCACTTTACTCTCAGGTGGTCCGTGTGGTGTGGCCCCGGAGGAGACATATATCAGACCCGGGTGACAGTTCAGTCATTCATAGAGATCTCTTGTGAGTAGTACTGCCAACCCATCCAAGTATCTTTAAACTTATCATAGTTGTCCCTTATCTCGGATAACCACCGTTCCGCCTCCATAATGGAGTCTACTTCCCTTTTCCAGTCCTGGAGGGTCGGGCAATTGGTCTGTTTCCAGAACCTAGGAATCAAAGCTTTCGCTGCATTCAGGAGGTGGGGGATTACACTGCGCTTATATGATTTGGCTGAGATCGGCATACCATGGAACAAGAAGTGGAGTGGCGTGCATTCCATCCTCCTCAGGGTTAGTCTCTGAATCCAGTGCGGTGAGGTGAAGAACAAGGTACCATACGGCTAGAGTCGGTTTAGTATATTCGCGTCACATTAGGGGGTGGAGGACTTACGTCGCTTTCGAAACTAAGGATCCAAGACCTTTGTCTGGTTAACGGGCTGGGAGGTCCTGACCTTTTCCCTTCATCTGAGGTAATACCTCCGCCTTGCCACCAATAGGCTCTATTCCCTGTTGATACTATTCAAATTTCTATGAACCTACCCAACCGTCATGATGAGTGTTCTCTAGAGATACTTACTGACTTGACAGTGGGCCCAGA
>BLSH010465173.1:209255-226668 GCA_018402905.1 Glandirana rugosa
ACCTTCAAATTTGTAGGGCACTTGCCCTAGTTTGAAGATGATTTTAGAACAGTTATATGGCTTCTACCGTTAATTAATACTTTTCAGACACAGTTTGAAGATGATCCACATTCACCTCCATTTTTGCTTTTTTTATGTTTTTATTTTTTTAAAAATATTTACAGTTATTTCCCTGTCCCCATTTTTTTGTAGGGCACTTGCCCTACCCTTACCCCCATTTTACTTCCTTTTGCAGCCCTCTGGGGCTTTCCAGGACTTTCCTACAGCCATTTTTGTGCCTAAAAGTTCGGGTCCCCATTGATTTCAATGGGGTTCGTTGTCCGTGCGATCGTTCGGGTTCCGTCCGGACCCGGACCCGGACTTTGTCACGAAGTTCGGACGGACCAGCAGAACCCGAACTTCCAGGTGTTCGCTCAACTCTACTTGTAATCTTTCCCCATAACTAAGGTCTTCCAATCCCTTAATTAGCTTTGTGGCTCTTCTCTGAACCCTTTCCAATACCTGGACATCCTTCCTGAGGACTGGTGACCAGAACTGGATGGCATAATCCAGGTGCGGCCTTACCAGAGACTTGTATAGTGGGAGAATTATTGATTTATCCCTGAAGTTAATCCCTTTTCTTGATGCATGCCAACGCTTTGTTGGCTTTGCTTGCAGCAGCCTGACATTGCATGCCACTGCTGAGCCTGTTCTCTACTAGGACCCCTAGGTCTTTTTCCATCCTAGTTTCCCCCAGAGGCTCTCCCCCTAGTGAGTAGTTTGCGTTCATGTTCTTGGTACCCAAATGCATTATCTTACATTTTTCTATGTTAAATCTCATTTGCCATTTGTCTGCCCACCTCATTAATTTATTCAGATCTTCTTACAAGGTTTCCACATCCTGTGGAGACTTTACTGCCCTGCTTATCTTGGTATCATCCGCAAATATTGAGATTGAGCTGGTCACCCCATCCTCCAAATCATTTATGAATAAATTGAAAAGGATTGGTCCCAGGACAGAACCTTGGGGAACCCCACTTTCTACACCAGACCATTCAGAGTATTCCCCATTTATCACCACCCTCTGGACTCTCCCCTGCAGCCAGTTTTTAATCCAGGTGCTCATCCTTTGATCCATGTTGAGGGATCTTAGTTTGTACAGTAAACATTTATGGGGAACTGTATGAAATGCTTTTGCAGAGTCCAGATACACCACGTCTACAGGCCTCCCTTTATCTAGATGGCAGCTCACCTCCTCATAGAAGGTTTTTTTTTTTTCTTTTTAACCACTTCAATACTGGGCACTTAAACCCCCTTCCTTCCCGGACCAATTTTCAGCTTTCAGCGCTGTTGCAGTTTGAATAACAATTGCGTGGTCATGCGACACTGTACCCATATGAAATTTTTATCATTTTTTTCACACAAATAGAGCTTTCTTTTGGTGGTATTTAATCACCCCTGGGTTTTTATTTTTTGCGCTATAAATTAAAAAAAAAACAATTTTCAAAAACAATGCATTTTTCTGCGTTTCTGTTATAAAATTTTGCAAATAAGTAATTTCTCTTGATAAATTTTGACCAAAAATGATACTGCTACATTTCTTTGGTAAAAATAACCCAAATTGGAGTTTATTTGGTGTTGGCGGACAGACAGATGTGACGGGGACTGTGACAGATGTGACGGGGACATACAGATGTTTTGTGTATAGTGACAGATGTTTGGGGACTGTGACAGATGTTTTGGGGACATACAGATGTTTTGGGGACTGTGACAGATGTTGTGTATGGTGACAGATGTGATTGGGGACATACAGATGTTTTGGGGGCTATTTTATGGGGACACTTATGTGTATGGGGACAGGGGTATCAGTGGGCTTGGTGCACTGTGTGGGGGGCGATCTGTGACAGCTTTCTGCATGAAATCCTCATCATGCAGAAAGCTGTCACAGAGCTGCAGCCCCCCCCCCCCGCACTGAGCTCTCACTGAGCTTGGCGGGGGGAGAACTGTCACAGAGACGTTCATCTCTGTTTACAATGTGACGGCTGTGATTGGACACAGCCGTCACATGATCGGGAGGGCCAGTCACTGCGCCCGTATCCCGATCTCCACTCAGCTGGATCCTGTGATCATAATGATCACAGGATCCAGCAGCAGCGCGGCGCGTGCCCGCGCTGCGAGCTCCCGTTCTGCAGGACGTAAATACACGTCCTGTCAGAACGGGGAAGCTCCCACCCGGCCGTATATGTGCAGTGGCCGGGTGGGAGGTGGTTAATACCACTTCAGTGAATTGCCTTGAGAGGATAGAATTCAGCATTGCTTTCATATAAACCTCTAGTTTCGTCACATCATTGTGGTATTTTTTTTATCTGCTTTTTTATATTTTTTAAATCAAAAATGCTTTACTTCAAAAATAATTACACCTTTCCACAAATATAAAATTTAATATTTCAATTATCTCCAAATTTAGCTTTACCCATCCACCCTAACCACCCCCATACATCCTATTCACATACATCCTCCATCCGATCATCTCCCTTACTCCACATATCTTCTTTAGGCACCTATATCGTAAATATATCCCATTTCTTCCAACCAAGGTTCCCATTTCTTTTCAAATTTCTTAAGGGTTCCTCTTTTCACATAGGCCCCCTTCTCTTTCCAAACTACCTCATGAATTGTTCTAACCCAATCTTCTACAGTTGGTGGTGTAGTAGCTTGCCATTTTTGGGCAATCATTTTCCTTGCTTGATACAAGCATCCCTCTACAGCGGTTAAACATTGTTTCTTCCTTTCCCCTCTTTTATAAAACCCAATATACATGTTATGACTTCAGGTTCGAGTGCAGTACGAAATACCCTATTAATAGTACACATGACTCCCTCCCAGTATCTAAAGAGTTTAGGGCACCTCCATACCATATGCAAGAGGTCCTCCCTCTTCTGACACCTGGGACACTGATCATCTTGTCTCCTTCCAAATTGAAATAATTTATGGGGAGTGTAGTACACCCTATATAATAAGAATAAATGTTTAAATAAATTCTCTGTGAGGGAGCCATTGATACCCGAGGACATGCCCTTAGGATTCCCCTCCATTGTTCAGTCATTATCGTCTCTATATCCTCTTCCCATTTTCTTCTACTTGGATGTTCACTTCCAAACTCTCCTATTTTCCTACTTATATCTAAGTATAGCCCTGAGATCACTCCTTTCCGCAATCCTGTTTCTATAGCCCTTTTAAGAATGGGCATCTCGTCCCACTCCAAGGGTTGGGCTTTAAACTGCGCCTCCAATGCGTGTCTAATTTGCAGGTATCTGAAAAATGAATGCTTGGGGATATCAAACTCATTCCTCAGATCCCTAAGCGATTTTAGCACGCTCCCTAAATACAATTGCTTGAGTCTGCTAACACCTTGTGACTCCCATTCTTTAATCGTTCCTATAGCCTGTACTTCTTTTAGGTTATTGTTGTTCCATAGCGGAGTAAATTTTGAAAAGGTACCGTATCCTAATTGCTGCTTTACTGTATCCCATACTTTCATTATCATTGCCAGTGTTGGAGCCTCAAGGGCAAAAGATTTTGCCTCCAAGGCTTCCACTACTTTACTATGAGGAGTGTTT
The DNA here is from genome assembly GCA_018402905.1 of Glandirana rugosa. Lineage (NCBI taxonomy): Eukaryota > Metazoa > Chordata > Amphibia > Anura > Ranidae > Glandirana > Glandirana rugosa. The sequence goes on from BLSH010465173.1 coordinate 212,855, forward strand.
GTTAGCATAATTCTGCTATTCACATCAGTCCCTCCTAAACAGCCACATCCCACAATCTGCTGCAGCTGAGCTGCTAGGTAGTAATTCAACGGACATGGTAGAGCCACTCCTCCTTCCTCTTTCTGAAGTTGTAAAGTACTTAACCTAATCCTGGCTTTGCCCTTATTCCATATTAATTCCCTAAATAGGGTATCTATTTTCTTAAACCATTTCTTAAACAGCCAAACTGGGGAATTATGTAAAATATACAGTAGTTGCGGCATCCAAACCATTTTAATCAGACTACATCTGCCAGCAGCAGACAGTGGGAATCGTTTCCATATTTCACTCTTACGCTTGAATTTTTTTAAAAGGGGTACTAGGTTATCCGTAAAGAAATAATTGGGATCTTTTGGAAGAACGATACCTAAATAATTTAGCTTGTCTACCACCCTCAGATGGATAGCTGCTGATGTTAACAAGGTACTCCCTGGATCTATCGGGAGTAATGCAGATTTCTCCCAGTTTATTTTTAAACCTGAGAGGTCTCCAAACTTATTGTCCAGATCCATTGTTTCTGCCAAGGAACTCTGGGTATCCCCCAGAAACAACAGGACATCGTCTGCATACAGGGCAATCTTTTCCTCCCCTGTTGACCTATGAAAGCCCTGTATGTTTATAGATGACCTAATTGCCTCCGCCAAGGGCTCCATCGCAAGGGCAAAGAGAAGCGGGGACAACGGACATCCCTGTCTCGTCCCCCTCCTCAAAGAAAACCCACTTGAACACTTATTATTAACTCTGACTCGAGCTCTGGGGGAGTTATAAAGCGTTCTAACCCATTTAATAAACAAAGGGCCAAATCCGAATTTTTCCAGGACCCGCCAGAGATATCCCCATTCCAGACAGTCGAAGGCCTTAGCAGCATCCAGCAACAGAATGGCCCTTGAACCCACATTCTCCGATTGTATCTGCAGATTTAGGTATACCCTCCTGATGTTCCCACTAGAAGATCTATCTGGAATAAATCCCGCTTGATCAGGGTGTACCAATCTCTGAATGGCTTTCTTCAGTCTGGATGCCAGAACCTTCGCTAAAATTTTTGTGTCTGCACACATCAATGAAATTGGTCTGTAAGAGGAGACCTCGAGCGGGTCCTTCCCTTCCTTATGGAGCATGGTTATAGTAGCCTCTCTCATTGATATTGGCAGCTCCTCTGTATCGGCTGCCCAATTTATAACTTTTAATAATTCTGGGAGTAACACTTTCCCATAATGTTTATATACTTCTATTGGAAGCCCGTCAGGACTGGGTGACTTCTGGTTCGCCATTTCCTTTACCACTTTATCTAATTCTTCTAAGGTAATGGGCGCATCCAAGCTCCCCCTTTCCTCTTCTGATAGCTCTGGCAATTTAAGGCCATCCAGGAAGCATGTCATTGGCTCTTTAGAGCCTCCTCCCTGTGATCTATATACCCCCTCATAGTATTCCTTGAATGTCTCTGCTATATCTGCTGTATTCGAAACCACCCTGCCTTCTATAATTCTTATTGCTGAGATACAATTAGATGGGGAGTTTGCCTTAATCAGAAAGGCCAGAGCCCGACCCACTGACTTTCCCTCCACAAAAGAGCTCTGCCTCTTGAACATGCGCTTGTTCTCCTCCCTTCTAATTTCTACTATTCTATACCTCTGTTGGCTATCTACCATATCCTTATACCTCTCTTCTGTGGGGTCCTCTATATATTGTTTCTCCGCTCCCTCCACCTCTCTCTTAATAACCTTTTCCCATTCCCCATTCTTCTTTTTAATTTTATTAATCTTCCTCCTCAGGAAAGCCTTCAAGGTATCCCATACCACACCCACTGGTGCTGATCCAGCATTAAAATTCATAAATTCCCCCAACGCCTCCAATACTTCCCCAGGACCTTCCATAATCTCCATCCAGACTGGGTTTACTTTCCAGTTGCCCATACTACTAACCCCCTCTAATCGTAATGACAACAACAGAGGTGAGTGATCCGAGAGTCCCCTAGGCAAGTACTCGGCTTTTTCCACCAATTCAAGGGCCTCCTTGTTGCCCAAAGCCAGGTCTATCCTGGAAAGTGTGGAATGCGTACCGGAAAAACAGGAATACTGTCTTCCCTCCGGATTCCACACTCTCCAGAGGTCCACCAACCCTGCCTCTCTAAGAAGCAGGGCAAATCTAGCCTCCATCAAGCTGTTTCTCCTCTTCCCTGGTGGGAACCTATCCCGACATCCATCTAACACCATGTTAAAGTCCCCCACCACAATCACAGAGACCCCAGGTTTATCCAAAACAAACTCCATCAACCTATACAACGTCTCTGTGGCGAACGGAGGGGGGATATACATATTTGCTAGGACCAGCTCTCTATCTTCTGTGTTAGTATATAGAAAGATATAGCGGCCTGCGCCATCAATCTCAGTTTGTCTAATGGAAAAAGGAGTTCCTCTTTTAATAAATATACTAACACCCCTTGAGTAGCTTGTATGTACTGAGTGATATTGTTTTTGGAATTGCCTATTTTCCATTTGGGAGACTAACTCTCTAGAAAAGTGGGTCATCTGCAGACAAATTAACAGTAGAGACCAGTTCTTTAAGAGTAAAGCCTTGAGTTGGTCCTTACAATGAGGCAAGATCGAAATATTCTTTGGGTAAAATTGCCCATCTTCACCTCTCCCCATCAAAACAGATAGTGGGATTGAATAGCTGGATTCACCTGTTACAGCAGCATTCAGGTCTGCAACATTACAGAGAACTTATTGCGAACACTAACTAAGATTCTGCTGCAGTTCTGTTACAATGCTCTCATTGAAATTACTATGGCATCAGCTCTACTCAACTTCAAGGATCAGCTTCAAGGACAACATGAATGCCCTGCTGGTCCCACCTCAGCTTGACTGATGCCTGAAGACAAGTCACTTATCTGGTTGCAGGACCTTTTATGCCTTCTTTAGCCTCTACAGTCTGACCACTTCCTTGGCTGTGGCCTTGTGCTCTCAAACCAAGAGTAGAACACATACATAGTACATGCTGGTACATGCAGAGTCACTTTATGAAGTGAAGGGGCATAGAAGTCACCTTACCAGGTCTGCATTCATCCCCATCTTTAAGGAACTCTTTGTGGACTTAGGAGGTCAAAGGCACTTGGCAGGTGAATTTAAGGTCCCTGGTTGTCTGGCACCTCAAGAGTCAAACACCAACATAACTGGGAGATGCTTAATGTGTGGTAATGTCTTGGGGCTGATTATCTATTTGCGTAGGAAATGCCCATCTGGATGGATAATAATATTCAGGGATACACACGTGTTCTGCTAAAAAAGAGGGAAGGATTTATAAATCCAAATGAACATTTCAAGGGACTTAATTTATAGTAAAATCTGTGAGAAACATAAGCCTCCTAGGTATAAATTAAGGCACTTTGAATGTTCATCTGAATATAAATACCTAACTACACCTTCCTACCTCCATTTCTTACTCACCATCTATGTTTCTCTTCTAGTGCTATCTTGTGTTTGTCCGCACGCTTGCCTAATGGAAGTACCCATGGTCTCTGCATCTACACACCCCAGTAGTTTCTATTGATTGCATATGGTGAAACTATTGTTTATTGTGTTTATATGGATTGAATTTTATGTGTTTTTGACCTGTCTCTATCTGTACATAATGTTTTAATTGTTCAATTGCAGAACCATTAGTCTGACTATATCCTCATCCGCCACCAGCTAAAAATACAATTCTGCTGAAGTCCGTTTTTTGGTAATACCACTGCCATTTTTTATATAGCCATGGGGCGTGACCATCTGTCATGATGTCACAGGGAGTGGGGTCTCCTGATGACGTTACCGGATGGCCTCACCCCATGGCTATATAAGAAATGGCAGCCAGCGTTGGAGGAAGACCGTGTTTTTATTTTTAGTGGACATCGGTGTTGGCAGCGGACAAAGAAGACATCCCAGTGGAGCTAAGGGGGAGAAGAAACCACTGGAAAGAGAAGAAGAAACACCAGAGGGAAAAGACCGGAGGAAGAAGACACAATTTTTAATAAAGTACTTTTCAAAAACCGTCTCTTGTGTTTGTCACGCTACACTTCTTTTTTTTGGTGAATGGGTAGGGGTACAATGTACGCCATACTCATTCACATGGGGGGGACTGGGATCTGGAAGCTCAATTGTTAAAGGGGCTTCCAGATTCCGATAAGCCCCCTGCCCGCAGACCCTGACAACCACCGCCCTGGGTTGGTTGGGAAGAGGCTCTTGTCCCCATCAACATGGGAACAAGGTGCTTTGGGGTGGGAGGGGAGAACTCTCTGCCCCAAAGCACCCCCCCATGTTGAGGGCATGCAGCCTGGTATGGTTCAGGAGGGGGGTTTTGCGCATCCCCTCCATTTCCTGACCTGCCAGGCTGCATGCTCAAATAAGGGACTGGTATTGGCCTGGGGGAGGACCCCACACCATTTTTTTCACAATTTTTTTTGCTGGCAATTCTTTTTTTTTACCTTCAGCTGTCAAACAAACACTATATTTCAGCACATTTATAGCATTGTTATGCTAATGTTTACTGTTCTTTGGATGAAACCTTACGCCAGGTACATAAGGGGCAAAAATCTGACAAAAGCAGTCAGTATGTCAGGGACCAGCTGACTTTTGGCTCATGTGTACAGCTCCCTGTCCAACAGAAGCCAATCTCACGACCAACTTCTGCTGAATGGGCATGCTGAAAAACCAGCATTTGATCGGCATCTGATCAGTGCTGTCAGCCAATGGCAACCTAATAGCACAGGAGAAGAGGTCGCTATACTAACATTGCTTGTGTTAGTACTGTGATCTGTCAGTTCTTTTTCATTAAGCCAGCTAAGCTGAAAAAACTCCTATGTGTACCAGCCTTTAGGCTAGTCATACATACACTATATTACCAAAAGTATTGGGACTCCTGCCTTTACATGCACATGAACTTTAATGGCCTCCCAATCTTAGTCCGTAGGGCTCAATATTGAGTTGGCCCACCCTTTGCAGCTATAACAGCTTCATCTCTTCTGGGAAGGCTGTCCACAAGGTTTAGGAGTGCGTCTATGGGAATGTTTGACCATTCTTCCAGAAGCGCATTTGTGTGGTCAGGCACTGATATGGACGAGAAGGCCTGGCTCGCACACTCCGCTCTAATTCATCCCAAAGGTGTCTATCAGGTTGAGGTCAGGACTCTGTGCAGGCCAGTCAAGTTCCTTCACCACAAACTTACTCATCCATGTTTTGTTTGTGCACTGGTGCGCAGTCATGTTGAAACAGGAAAGGGCCATCCCCAAACTGTTCCCACAAAGTTGGGAGCATGACATTTTCCAAAATGTCTTGGTATGCTGATGCCTTAAGAGTTCCCTTCACTGGAACTAAGGGGCTGAGTCCAACCCCTGAAAAACAACCACAAACCATAATCCCCCCTCCACCAAATGATATGGACCAGTGCACAAAGCAAGGTCCATAAAGAAATGGATGAGTGAGTTTGGGGTGAAAGAACTTGACTGGCCTGCACAGAGTCCTGAACTCAAACCGATAGAACACCTTTGGGATGAAGTCAAGCGGAGACTGCAAGCCAGGCGTTCTCGTCCACATCAGTGCCTGACCTCGCAAATGTACTTTTGGAAGAATGGTCAAACATTCCCATAGACACACTCCTAAACCTTGTGGACAGCCTTCCCAAAATAGTTGAAGCTGTTATAGCTCTAAAGGGTGGGCCAACTCAATATTGAGCCCTACGAACTAAGACAGAAATGCCATTAAAGTTCATGTGTGTATAAAGGCAGGTGTCATCATGCAGCCCCATGGGCTAGTTTCTTTTCTACTAAATAGTACGGATAAAGAAATCTGCTCTGCTGGTTATTGTATTCAGGCAGTTACATCTGCAGCTGACTGATTAACCAAACATACAGTCACTGTACAGGTGACAATTATTTACCCATCTCAGTTGATTTTTAAATACACGGATGGCCTGATTGGAATGCAATTTACATAATAAACTCAGGAACAGATATATGAAAGATTCGTCCAACACTTGTCAAACATTGCCCTGCAACATAAACCCAGAATACTTTGTCCAGCATTCACTATTAGTAGAGATGTGTTCAGTGAAAATACTTTCCGTGACATTTCTGAACATCTGTTTTTCCATTGTAGAAGATCTTTACTGCACATTCAACCTGATAAAATAGGTTATCCCTTGCACAGGTCTTCGGCACACTACGGCTTGAAAAAGCTCAGTAAAGCTTTTTTTTTTTACTGAGAAAAAAATACAACCCATTAATTGTAATGTACCTATGCACACAGGCATGTAAAGAAAAATCTGCTTTTTTGGTCAGTAATTTACACCTCGTGCGCGCAAATGTGCACAAATGCTCACTTACATATTGTGCAGAAAGAGAAAGTGAGAATAAGTTTGCACGCATTTTCATACCAATAAAAAGTCTGAAAAAGTAGATGTTCAAACAGGAGTATCATGTGCAAGAGGCCTAAGCAGTATAGATCAGTGATGGTGAACCTTGGCACCCCAGATGTTTTGGAACTACATTTCCCATGATGCTCAACTACACTGCAGAGTGCATGAGCATCATGGGAAATGTAGTTCCAAAACATCTGAGGTGCCAAGGTTCAACATCACCGGTATAGACTGGTGTGGTAGGGTTAGGCCTTCTCTCAGGTTTTTATTGTTTTCTGTGCCTCCCTAGCATGATTCACACCTCTGGATTTCTCCTCACCTTCTGTCTCAGTGATAAACAAAGTGCCACTAGACCAAGATGTGAGAGGAAATCTTTCAACGGGAAAAAATATTTCAGTTACAAAAGACAGTCATTTTCCTCACTGGAAAATTCTGATATTTCATGTTGCTTCGATAGGACAGGAGTCCCTTTTTTAAACAGAGGTAACCCTTTCCTACACTGTGCAAGACAGTCAAATAAGGTTTGCTATACACACACTTTAGCCTGACATTGCCTCAGTTGAGCTGAAATATTATGTTTCAGGTAGAATTTCATCACATTTATGGGTTAACTTTTTATTTTTTATAAAAGCTGTGTACCCCCTCCAAGGTCTAACCAGCCCAACACACCAAGCATGCAAGATTTTGTCCCAATAACAAGGGAGGTTGGAAGCATTACCTCCCTTGCTTTATTTTTTTTATTTTAATTATTTTTTTTTTAGTACACATAACAGAAAAGATGTGAACAGGTTGTTATGCACTTGAACATACATTAGGGTATAGCATAGTGCAGGGATATGCAATTAGTGGACCTCCAGATGTTGCAGAACTACAAGTCCCATGAGGCATAGCAAGACTCTGACAGCCACAAGCATGACACCCAGAGGCAGAGGCATGATGGGACTTGTAGTTTTGCAACAGCTGGAGGTCCACTAATTGCATATCCCTGGCATAGAGGAACCCATGATGTGTATGAGGAGTAGTCAAAAGTAACATAGGAACCTTGGAGTCGCAGAATGCGCTAAACGTGCAATGATGGATGCTACTTCGTTCTGCCCGCCGCCCAGTAAGGGATCAAGCTGTGGCAGGGGAACTAAGCAGCATTGCCCAGTTATGCATAAGTTACATTTGATTTGCCTTGTTCATGTATAAAACAAAACGGTGCACAGTGCACTTAGAAATAATAACACAGTGTAGTGATCTCCCTTGCTTTATTGATAGCAGCTGTATGCCCTTCAGGATTGAGGGTGCTTTCAGAATAGTTCCCCCAAAATACAGGGGTTCCCCTGCGCAATGCTGAAAGGTACTAGGCCCTTCTGCACCCTCTGTTTCCATTAAAGGGTTCTAGTAAATGAGGAGGTAATGCAACACCTACCAACCACCTATGAGGGAAGTAGGTGAAACAAAAGCACCCACACAGCTTAATAAAATATTTTAATGTTTCTTATTAAATAATAGTTACTTTACATGTTACAAATTGTCCAAGATTATGGATGCTACTGTGCTGGGTCACTTCTCAGGCCTCTAGCAACGTTTTTTCATAGAATGAGCACAGCTCATTTCTTTTCTTTTTATTTAATATATTGACGTCATTATGACATTTACACAAACCTGCAATAGTGAGATGGACCTCCAGTTTCTCTGGCTTGTTGCTACTATATGCAGTGCTTGGTTATAGCACTGAGTTATGGTTTTTAACATACACTGAGCAAAATTATAAACGCAATAGTTTTGTGTTTGCCCCTATTTATTATAAACTGGACTCAAGAATCTACATCTTTTTCTATGTACACAAAAGGCCTATTTCTCTCAAATATTGTTCACAAATCTGTCTAAGCCTGGGTTCACACTGACAGTGGGAATGAAATTGTGCGAGTTCAGCTAAACTCGCACGATTTCATTCCCTCATGTTAGTCCTGACTTCGGGGGCGATTTCAGAGACATATGTGAGGGTTGCTGCACAGATGTCTATGGAATTCAGTCCAGTTGAAGGTAGGAACACACCGCTCAAGCCGACAGCCAGACCCACGTAGGTGCACGCACCGGCTCGCCACCGCATTGCATGTAGACTCAAAAGGAAGGGTGGGCGGCACTCCACAAATAAATATTAGCATGGTAATGATTAAGCTTCTGGTGTACGAGTGAAATGCGTCTACCTCCTTTCCTGTACATGGCTATTTGATGAATACAATTTCAAGCTGCTAATATTTATTCATGGAGTGCCGCCTACCCTTCCTTTTGAGCCTATATGGAATTCACACCCCAAGTCGCCAAAAGTAGTACAGAAACGACTTTTGGGAATTGGTTCGGCGCCGCATCACACCGATTCGTTCGGTGCCATTGCCGGCTATTGTCGCAGATTTGGCATGCCAAATCTCTCCAATGTGAACCTAGGCTAAATCTGTGTTAGTGAACACTTCTCCTTTGCCGAGGTAATCCATCCACCTCACAGGTGTGGCATATCAAGATGTTAATTAGACAGCATGATTATTACACAGGTGTGCCTTAGGCTGGCCACAATAAAAGACCACTCTAAAATGTGCAGTTTTATCACACAACACAATGCCACAGATGTCACAAGTTTTGAGGGAGCGTGTAATTGGCATGCTGACTGCAGGAATGTCCTCCAGAGCTGTTGCCCTTGAATTGAATGTTCATTTCTCTACCATAAGCCGTCTCCAAAGGCGTTTCAGAGAATTTGCTAGTACATCCAACTGGCCTCACAACTGCAGACCACTTGTAACCACACCAGCCCAGGACCTCCACATCCAGCATCTTCACCTCCAAGATCGTCTAAGACCTGCAACCCGGACAGCTGCTGCAACAATCGGTTTACATAAACAAAGAATTTCTGCACAAGCTGTCAGAAACTGCATGCTCGTCGTCCTCATTGGGGTCTCAACCTGACTGCAGTTTGCTGTCGTAACTGACTTGAGTGGGCAAATGCTCACATTCGATGGTGTCTGGCACTTTGGAGAGGTGTTCTCTTCACGGATGAATACCGGTTTTCACTGTACAGGGCAGATGGCAGACAGTGTGTATGGTGTTGTGTGGGTGAGCAGTTTGCTGATGTCAACATAGTGAATCGAGTGGCAGGCGTATGCTATGGACAATGAACACAGGTGCATTTTATTGATGGCATTTTGAATGCACAGAGATACCGTGACGAGATCCTGAGACACATTGTTGTGCCATTCATCTATGACCATCACCCCATGTTGCAAGGATCTGTACACAATTACTGGAAGCTGAAAATATCCCAGTTCTTGCATGGCAAGCATACTCACTGGACATGTCACCCATTGAGCAAGTTTGGGATGCTCTGGATTGGGGTATACGACAGCGTGTTCCAGTTCCTGACAATGTCCAGCAACTTCACAGAATGGACCAACATTCCACAGGCCACAATCAACAACCTGATCAACTCTATACGAAGGAGATGGGCTGCATTGCATGAGGCAAATGGTGGTCTCACCAGATACTAACTGGTTTTCAGACCCCCTGGACCCCCCAATACAGTAAAACTGCACACTTTAGTGTGGTCTTTTATTGTAGCCAGCCTAAGGCACACCTGTGCAATAATCATGCTGTCTAATCAGCATCTTGATATGCCACAACTGTGAGGTGGAACAATTATCTCTGCAAAGGAGAAGTTCTCACTAACACAGATTAAGCCCTGGTTCACTGGAAGTAGCGCAATTTCAAAGTAGCAAGGTCAGTGCTGTGACGAACGTGGGTATCAGATCACTGCCCTCCTCACTAACTGGTGACAGTGGACCTCCCGATCTCACACGCGCTTGTCATTAACGTAACAATGCCACCCTCAGCTGCTTCCAGCGCAAAGATTTTCCAGCTTGAGAGACTACCATCTAAGTGCCAGCAGCCTGAGAGCGATTACTACCGGGCTAATTCAAGCGATTAACCCTTTCTCTGCTACCACTTCTGGATAATGGCCAATTACCACTTATGATTTTGGAATAATCACCTGTAACACACGCTGTCACCACAGACAGGGATTGTCAGATGATTTATCCTAAACAGTAGCGCTCTTCAAAGGAACAGGTTTGTTATAGCTTTTCAGAATAAGATTTAATAATGAAAAGGTCAAAACTGGTGCAGATAAAATATTTACAGAAAAATGGTGTTACAAAGCAATAAGAGACATAATATACAGCAGCAAAGAGATAAGGCAGAAGGGAAGGGGAGGAATATACTTGCAGGGAATGTCCGTGATTGATCAGAGATTGGTCGACAGGTTCTCCAATGGTTGTTCTTTGATGGTAAGTGAGAACTGAGAACTGTTCGGTCTATTCCCTTTTTCTCTGGAAGCAAAGGGGTGGGGCCATATGCCCCTGACCATTCAAATGGGTAAGGAGGGCCCGCAGGCTGTCCGGGGCGGACAATGGCAGAATGACCCTCCCGTACACAGTTTTCATATCAATGTTCATATCTTCCAATATGTACAAGGTGCATTCCTGAAACTGAGAAATTATGGCTCAGCATTGAATTTCATGTCCAGGGACACCAGGCACGGTGTACCTGGGATGCGCGTGCCACCTAGGAGGCACCTGACAGTGATCTTCCCCCTGGCACATCTGAATCTGGTCATGTCTGGACTCAATTCGTTCGGTATGAATTTCTGCATTCAAATATGTACTTTTTATTAAGATGTCTGGAGTTATGAAACATGAGTGAATTCCTACGCTTATAATTGATTAGGGGTCTCTACAAAGGTCACAGCTGCCTGAGTGCCTCTTCTTTTAAGACACTCATTTTTTCCAGGCATCCTGTGCTATCTCTTAATGGATCTGATTTATTTGTTTATGATCTGGCCTGGCAAAACACACCCAGTAATTCCTAACCTGAAGGGAGGGGGGACACGGAGTGAGGTGGTTGCAGTGTGACTGTCTTCATTAAGCTAAAACCATCATGGCGTACGTTTGACAAAATGGTTGTCAGTTTTCGTTTGTCCCGCACGTGATATCATTACAAACGCTATTTCAGATGCTACTTGACAGACATCTGTGTAGCTTCAGCCCAGATGTCTATTGAAATCACACCTGAAATTGGCAAAAGTAGTACAGGAACTACTTTTGCAAATCGGTGCTGCACCGATTGGAACAGTGCAATTGCTGCCAATAGGCTGCGACTTGTCATGCAATTTGATTTCTCAAATCGCATGACAAATCGCTCCAAAGTGAACCTAGGCTAAGACAGATTTGTGAACAATATTTGAGAGAAATAGGCCTTTTGTGTACATACAAAAGTGTTGCGTATGTAATTTTGCTCAGTCTAGATAATATTAAAGATGTTTGCACAATAAGCTTTTGTGTATCATATTCCCTCCTTTGATGCTTTAATTTGATGTATGAGAGCTGCTTAAGGGTGAAAGGACTGGATCGTGGAGGAGGACTTTTGGGTTTCAGGCTGTATTTGACCATTTTATTGAAGTAAAGTGGTCAATAACTTGAGGTGAGGAAATTACCACAAGGGCACCTTTGAAAATGGAGTGTCTACTGTTTGAAGTGTGACTGACTGTCTTTTTCATCACGTTTTTGGGATAGTTAATTTGCATTAACACACAGATTGTTTGCACATTTTGCATAGACACTGGGCTCTGTTATATAATTTTGCACCACAACACGTTTTATTACATTATTTTGTGACAACACATGGGTGGGGGTTTATTTATTATTTTAGTGCAAAGTTTTATGTAATACCATTGTATATTGATTATGTTGAGAAATAAATATATATTTGTTAAGTGCCGGTTCACACCAGGAATTCATTTGAATAGTGCATGCACTACATTTAAAAACACACTACAACTGCAGTACCATGTGATTCAGTGCAGGCAAAGACACGTGGGGAGACTTATTAAAACTGGAAAGTGCTGAATCTGGTGCAGCACTGCATAGAAACCAATCAGCTTTCAGATTTTATTGTCAAAGCTAAATTGAACAAACTGAAGTTAGAAGCTGACTGGCTACCAGGCACAGCTGCACCAGATTCTGAGTCCTACAGTTTTTTGTAAATCTCCCCCACTGTCTTTGCAATGTACATTTGGAGTTTTGTTAGAAATCTATTGACACCCAGTGCATTTGAAACGCGGTGCAGAAAACATGTACAGAACGTGGGTAATTTTATGTACATTTCTAAGTTTTTTGTTTGGTGTCATTGTCTTGCTAGAAGTTATGTCTTCTCTCTAGGCTCAGAATACTTTCAGATTGCATCAAGTTTTCCTCTAGGTTGTTTTCACACTGCTCTGTTGAATTGTTTTTTGATGTCATTCCGATACATTTCTGGTGCGTTTTCTGGTTGCCTGACTCCCAGCATGCACCTGTGACATATGGGCACGTGACTCAAAAAAGCGCACCAAAAACACAACCGCGCTGCCTATTAGTTTCAATGGAGAGCTGCTTTTTTGGTGCGGTTTTGAAAAGCGCACTAAACATGCTGCAACCAGGACTTTTCAAAATCGACCGCACCTGCAGCACATTGGTGTGAAGAGTTCCATAGGATTTAAAGAGAAATGCAATTCTTTAGCAAGGTAAAAGACAAGCAAAAATGCATCAGTGTGAAAGGGCCCTTAACTACTTGCCGACTAGCCGCCGTCCTTATACAGCGATAGGTTGGCTCCCCCTGTGCAAATCGCCGTAGCTGTACAGCCGCTTTAAGGGCCCGCGGCATAATCCCGGAGCTGATGTCTGCCGGCGACCCACGATTGCTCCTGAAAGACTCAGAACAGGGATCTTTCAATGTAAACAGACAGATCCCCCTTCTGTCAGGGAAGTAGAGAGAGAGAGATCTGCTGTTCCTAGTGATCAGGAACAGTGTTCTCTCTCTACTCCCTGTCAGTACACTGCCCCCACAGTTAGAAACACTTCCTTAGCACACACTTAACCCCTTGATCATTAACCCTTTACCCAGTGGCGGCTGGTGAAGTTTTTGGATTGGGGGCGCCAGGCCCCGCCCTTCCCTTTGACCCCTCCTACTTTTAACAAGTCCCGCCCCTTATAGAATCCACCCACTCCGTCCCCTGTATTCCACATATTGTGTCAGGGGTATACAGCTCAGCATCACAGGACAGAGTATACAGCTCAGCATCACAGGATACAGTATACAGCTCAGCATTACAGGACACAGTATACAGCTCAGCATCACAGGACACAGTATAAAGCTCAGCATCACAGGACACAGGTTATGTAGCCAGTGACACAGGTGGGGGCAATTATGCAGCCAGTGACACAGGTGGGGGCAATTATGCAGCCAGTGACACAGGTGGGGGCAGTTATGTAGCCAGTGACACAGGACCGATGTATTGACGGGGGTGGACACAGTGACCG
>BLSH010465173.1:286987-297820 GCA_018402905.1 Glandirana rugosa
CTCTATAACTTTCACACAGACCAAATAATATACACTAATTTGGGTTATTTTTACCAAAGATAGGTAGCAGTATAGGTTTTGGCCAAAATTTATGGACAAAAATTACTTATTTGCAAAATTTTATCACAGAAACTAAAAAAAATTGTTTTTTTTTTCAAAATTTTCGCACTTTTTTCAATTATATCGCAAAAAATAAAAAACCCAGAGCTTCTTAAATACCACCAAAAGAAAGCTCTATTTGTGTGAAAAAAATGACACACATTTTGTTTGGGTGCAGTGTAGCATGAGAGAGTAATTGAGATTCAAAGTGTGAGAGCGCTGAAAGCTGAAAATTGGTCTGGGCAGGAAGGGGGTATAAACGTCCTGTATTCAAGTGGTTAATGAATAAGTTGAATAGAATTGGCCCCAAGACAGATTCATCACTCTAGACCGGTCTGAGTACACATTATTAATCGCCACCCTTTGGATATGCCCCTGTAACCAGTTCTTTACCCAAGAACAAACCTTATGGTCTATACCTGCCGATCTCAGCTTCTAAATCAAGCGTTTATGGGGGACTGTGTCAAAAGCTTTTGCAAAATACGGGTACACCACATCCACTGACCTCCCCCTATCTATATGGCCGCTCACTTCCTCGTAGAATATTAGCAGGTTTGTCTGGCAGGAATGACTCCTCATAAACACGCGCTGATTACTGCTAATGATGTTACCCTCCTCAGTTAATTTTTAGGATATAGTCTCTAATTATCCCCTCCAATAACTTATCCACTATTGATGTTAGGCTGACTGGCCTGTAAGGACGCGGAATGGTCCAATATATATATAGGCCCAAATTTGGGGGAAGGTTGTCTCAGTTTGATGTTATTAGTGGATAACCATACAAGCTGATTAAGACAAAAATGGGGTGCAGGCCTTCTGTGACGATCTGCATACCCCTTGTAGCTGCGAACGGACTGCAGCAACACTCTCCTTATTTCCTTCCAATGTTTGGTTAACCTAGACACCATGTTGGCTGCTGCAGGTACCTCTACTTGTGAAGATTGGAAGGGAAGAACTTTAGGTTGATAACCAAAGGCAGCTTGGAATGGAGAACATTTCAAGGAAGAGTGCCACTGTGAGTTGTGGGCTAATTAAGCTAGAGGAAGCATCTCACTCCAGTCGTCATGTTCAGCATTAACATAAACTCTTAGATAGGTTTCTAAATCTTGATTAACCCTTTCTGTTTGGCCATTAGATTGAGGATGGTATCCAGAAGACAAGGAATTCTTGATACCCAGATGTTTGCAAACAGCTCTTCAGAATGAAGAAATGAACTGTGGCTCTCTGTCGCTAACAGTATTGACCGGAATACCGTGTAAACGGACAACATTTTCAATAAAGAATAGAGCCAGACTTGGGGCTGAAGTTAGGGCAGGCATCGGAATGAAGTGTGCCACTTTCGAAAACCTGTCTACAACTACCCAGATGACGGTATTCCCCCTGGAAGGTGGCAAATCCACAATAAAATCCATACTGATATGAGTCCATGGAGCATGGGGAACAGGTAGTGGTTGTAGTAGGCCTTGAGGGACAGATCAAGGCATTTTGATGGCCTAACAAACAGTACAAGCCTTAACGAAAGCGGTCACATCCTTCTTAAGTGTAGGCCACCAAACCAGGGATTTCAGGCGAAAGAAGGTTTGTTTCATACCAGGATGTCCAGATAACTTTTGTCCATGGGCCCATTGCAAAACTTCTTTACGTAAGTCTGGGGGTACATACAAAGTATTATCTGGAACCTAGACATTGGCAGGAGTCTGGGATTGAGCAGCCAACAAACTCCTTTGTAAGGTCATATTTAGTTGAGCAATAATTAGTTCAGGAGGAACAATATGCTCCGGGGGAGCTTGAGTTTTTGCAAGGGAATTGCCGAGACAGGGCATCGGCCTTGGTGTTCTTAGTACCAAGAATGTAAGTTACGACAAAATTAAGAATAATGCCCAGCGGGCTTGTCTGAAATTCAGTCTCTGGGCCTTTTCCAAATAGGTTAAATTTTTATGGTCCGTTTGAACCACAACTGGGAGTTCCGTACCCGCTAATAAATGTCGCTATTCGGAGAATGCTAGTTTTATAGCCAGAAGTTCTCTATTCCCTATGTCATAGTTTTGTTCTGCGACAGAGAATCTTTTGGAGAAGAAGGCTACCGGATGTAGTTTGTTGGAAGAAGGGTCTCGTTGGGATGACACTGCTCCAGCACCTATTTCAGAGGCATCCACTTCCAAGAAGTATTGAGCAGAAGGCTGAGGATGACAAAGCACAGGAGCAGAGCAGAAAGCAGACTTTAGGAAATCAAAGGCTTCCAGAGCAGAGCTTCAGGAGTCCACTGAGAGCAGTTGGTCCCCTTCTTAGTGAGGGCTGTGATGGGAGCCAGAATCTTGGAAAAATTATTGATGAATTTTTGATAGTCACTTTAAAATCCAATGAATGGCTGGACTTCTTTTAACGTGGAAGGTCTGGGCCACTGTAAGTTAGCATCGAGCTTCTTGGTGTCCATCTGGAATCCTTCAGAAGAAATTATATACCCTAGGAAAGATATTTCCGATTGTTCAAAAGAGCATTTGGAAAGTTTAGCATACAACCGGTGATCTCTTAGACGTTGGAGAACAGTGCGTACATGGCAACGATGAAGCTTCAAATCTTTAGAGTGAATGAGTATATCATCTAAGTAGACGACAATGAAAGAGTCAAGTAGATCCCTCAAAATGTCATTCACAAACTCCTGGAATATGGCAGGGCATTGCAGAGACCGAATGGCATCACAAGACACTCATAATGTCCCCTTCTCGTATTAAAGGCCGTCTTCCATTCGTCTCCTGCTTTAACTCTAATAAGTTTGCATGCTGAACGAAGGTCCAATTTGGTAAAGACCTTCGATCCTTGGACCCGGTCAAACAATTCAGTAATCAGGGGAAGAGGATATTGATTCTTTACCGTAATTCGGTTAAGCACTCTGAAGTCTACGCAGGGTCTGAGTCCTCCATCCTTTTTGTTGACAAAAAAGAACCAGCCCCCACGGGGGAGGTAGAAGGCTGAATTAATCTCTTCTTCAAGGTGTCTTCAATGTACTCCTCCATGGCCTTAGTCTCAGCCAGATTAAGGGGGTCCTCCCCTTAGGTAGAGGAGTACCGGAAAGCAAGTCAATAGCACAATCATAAGTGTGGTGTGGAGGAAGAGCCTCCGCTTCCTTTTCAGAGAACACATCAGCAAAATCTGCATAGGCTTCAGACAACTCAGGATTAGTAGACACCTCATGGACGAACACTTGATTGCGTACCACCTTTTGGACACGACAGGAGGAGCTCCAAGCTGAGATTTGACCAGAGGACCAGTCAATGGATGGGTTATGTTTACATAACCAAGGGAACCCGATAATCACCAGATGTTTCAGGGACAGGATAATGTCAAAAGACAAAGCCTCTTGATGCAGAGCTCCCAAAGGGACAGAGAGAGGCTTGGACTCATGAGTAATAAGACCATTACCCAGAGGGGCTCCACCAAGGGTTGCCACACAGAGCGGTAGGGTTTTTGAAACCATGGGAATCTGGAGTCTCTGAACCAGAGCAGTATCTAAAAACACACCACCAGCGCCAGCATCCATAAAGGCTACTAGTCAATCCAGGACAAGGAAATAGGAACTAGAAATCTCTCCTGAGGAGGGTTCAAAATAGCAGAGACTAAGGTCCGGTGCTTGGTGCGTTCACTGTCTGACAACCGCACCGCCCCTACGTCCATGGGTTCTTTCTTAGACCCGACAGGAGAGGGGATAGAAGGGACTAGCGAATGTCGAGGAGGGGACTTAGTACCAAGTCTGGGAGAATTATATTGTCCTTGGCGCTCTCTCTAAATGATGCTCAGCAAAGTGCTAAACTCCTCTAGACCCGCTGGGATCTCAGGGTACTTTAATTCATCCTTAATGCGTTCCATTAACCCCCTGCAGAATGCAGCCTTAAGGGCGCTACTGTCTCAGTTGATCTCTGCCGCTAGCGTATGGAATTCAATGGCGTAGGATGCTACACTGCGTTTACCCTGATGTAAGTCAAGAATGTGGGACTCGGCTGCCGATACGCTGCCGGGAAAGTCATACATTTTTTCAAATGTCTTCATGAAGGTTGGATAGTCAGTGAGCACTGGAGGCTCCTTCTCAAGAAGAGGTGACACCCAGGACAAAGCTCTGCCTTTGAGCAGGGAAATTATAAATGCCACGCTGGCTTGAGCAGAGTCAAACACAGCAGGTTGGTTTTTAAAATGTAACCAACAATGAGGAATCCCTGACAATCAGCAGTGTTATCATCATACTTCTTCTGGAGAGGGATTTTAGGAGTGGGGGGATCCAGTGATATAGACATAGCCACAGGTTCCCTAGCCCCAGCCCCTGGGCCACTAGGGGCAGCAGGACTGGACCCATGTGCAGCTGATAAAGAGGCCAACATAGCTGTGATAGGATCTAATTTCTCCTCCAATGACTGCACACGGTTAGCCTGTTCTCCCAGTAGTCCTTGATGAGAGACAGCCTGCACCAACTCTATCTGGCCTGATTATACTGTTAGGTCTGCCAGGAACCCAAGACGTCACTCCGGTTTCCTGACCAGTAGTCTTGTTTTCCCGGTATCAGGTGGAGGACGACTGCGGTCCTGCAGCCAGAATTCTGGGACCTCCATGACAAGTGCAAACAAACAAATCAAGGAACAACCATAAACAAGGATTTATGGTTAGTAGCAAATCTAGGCAGAGTTCCAAGGGATCAAGCACAGACAGCATCAGGGACAGGCAAGGTTCGGCAACAATCAAGCAACGAAGTACAAGCGGGTAATTCAAGGGTGTAGTTGGGAACAAGCAAATTTAGTAACAGGAATCAAACAGGATTAACGACTAACAGTAACAAAACCTATAATCAGGCAAGGACAGGAAGGGGAAGGGAGCTTATATAGAGTGCTAATTGTGGTGACTGCCTACAGCTGGCCACAGGGTGGAGCCAGAGACAATATCAGAAAGCTGAACATACCCAGGACTTCCACAAAGATAGTAGATACTCCGTGGCTAAGGCCATAAGGAACTGACCACCAGGACACAGATCCCAGGATCGATCCCCGGTCAAGGCGTGACAGTTTCAGTTATTGGGTGAAGTTGTCAGCAAGGCAGACATACCATTATTGGAAAGACATAAGTAAAAAGCAGACAGTGTTTCAGTTATTCGGTCGAGTTGTCAGCAAGGCAGACATACCTGTGAAGAGAGAGAAGAAGCGTTTAGATGGATGACGCAAGAGCAGAAGTGCTCACTTATTTAAAGAACCCCACTTTTTTGGAAGAACCCCTCTGCATGTGTCACTCCCTGCAAAGACATAAACAGTTATCACTTTTTCTGCACATTCTCTCTCTCGGTTTGGCTTACCAGCTTCAGGCACCGACTTGACAGGATACAGGACCGACTCTTCACATGGTCATGGAAGGAACAGGCATGCCTAGCCCGACTGGCAGTAATGGTAGGCTGGCGGCCTCACCAGTTGTAGCGTTGGATGCAGGCATATTGATTCCTTCAGAGATGATGGATGCTACGGGCACTACCTAGTCAGAGCTAGTAGTGGCAGCAGAAGACTTAGGAGAAGCGATGGCAGTGGGAACTGACACTTCCACAGCTCGAACGATGAGTCTGGCAGGTGCGGTAGTCTCTGACTGGACAGGGTTACACTGGCGGACACACTAGAATCAGCAGCAGCAGTAGTAGATTGGGTTTCCTCAACAGGGGCATATCCCAATGCCCAGTCCACCTTCAGCACCTGGAATGGCAGGGATGGGCAAGCGGCCACCAGCAACAGTTCCCCACAAGGGTAACACCGACTCCAGGGGTGCAGAAACACAGCAAAGCCGGAACATTGCTTGAAAACGATTCCCATGGCTGCGGAACTTTGGGAGATGTATAGGGCTATCTCCCCTCGAGACATCAGCCAAAGGCCTATATCAGTAATAGTCTCTCCCGAGGTGAAAAGACTAATGATGACCCTGGATCATACTCAGCTGGAGCTGGATGGATCAATTCAGACATTTTCTCCACACTCAGCAACCTTTCCCAATGATCTTGGAGCACGTGTCGCATGGACGGCTGTGCATATGTTTGCAACTCCGTCTCCTCTGCAACTCTGCCCCCTGTCAAGGGATTGATCCGGCTGTTCAGCAGAAACTTCAGTGCTTGCCATTTTCTTCCAGCAGCGCCAAAACTTTCCTGGAGTCTGCCTTAACCCCTTCAGCACTAGCATAAAGTGACAAAAGACCAGGCTGATACTCTCCCAAGAGCAAAAAGGCAATTAGGTTCTTCCCCATGTGGTTTAACCACTTCCCACCCAAGGTACATCATATGATGTCCTGGACTTTGAGTGGGGATATCTAAATGATGCCTGCAGCTACAGGCATCATCCAGATGTTGTTTTTTCAGCTGGCGATTCTGTGCACTGTAAGAACAATCATAGTGGCAGTTTAGCTGCTTGATCATTCTTACAGGCGGCGGGAGGGGACGTCCCCCTCCCGCCACCCTCTGGTGCTTCTCCTGGCTCGCCCCTGTGATCGGCGAGCCAGAGAATGGGTCGGTCTCCGCCGGAAGTTAGCCATAGAGATTTCTGGTGACCAGATGGTCCCCAGTCATCTCTATGATCCTCGGAGGCCCGGGAGCGATGTTATGATGTCATGTCCTAGCCGGTGGAAGTAAACAACATCAGGGACTCGGCTGGAAAGGCCGAGACAGGCGGTCTTTCCAGCCTGGAGTAGAGATGTGGGGTCTTATAGACCCTGTCACGCACTATTGCTATTTCAAGGGATGTTTACATTCCTTGTAATAGGAAAAAAGTGATCAAAAAAAAAGTTGAATAAGAAAGTGTAAAAATAAAAAAATAAAAGTAAAATAAAGAATACTTTTTTTTTAAAGCTCCCCTATACCCATGTGCTCTCGCACAGAAGTGAATGCATACATAAGTCGCTCCCACATATGTAAACAGCGTTCAAATTACACATGTGTGGTATCGCCATGTGGGTTAGAGCAAGAGCAACAATTCTAGCACAAGACCTCCTCTGTAACTCTAAAAAGGTAACCTGTAAATTTTTTTAAAGCATTGCCTATGGAGATTATTAAGTACCAAAGTTTCGCACCATTCCACGAGTGTGCGTAATTTTAAAGCGTGATATGTTGGGTATCTGTTTACTTGGCGTAACATCATCTTTCACATTATACAAAAAAATTGGGCTAACTTTACTGTTTTTTTTTTTTTTTTTAATTCATGAAACTGTTTTTTTCCAAAAAAAAAACACGTTTGAAAAATCACTGCGCAAATACCGTGTGACATATAAAGTTGTAAAAACCACCACATTATTCCCTAGTGTCTCTGCTAAAATATATATATAATGTTTGGGGTTTCTGAGTAATTTTCTAGCAAAAAAATTATGATTTTTACATGTAGAAGCGAAGTTCCAGAATTCCGGATGGGAAGTGGTTAAAAGAACAATAGCACAGTCTCTGAGGCACACAAATATTACTTGCCACTCTCCCACGGAGCCAAAAAAAATTTCTGTGTGATTGCAGTCTGTGTGATTGCTAGAGGCGACCACCACGTAACACTTTTCACCACCACCGTTGGTAGGGGCTTCCACCACATAACGTTTTGCCCCAAGTTGGGTGCCAAATGTAGTACCTACCCCTCATTTCCAGGGGCCTGGTGGTGACCCCCAGAGACAGGGAGGGCTGACATCTCTTCTGAGGGTGCAGGGTATTGGGCATGGTGGGTGATGAACAAGATAGAAAATTGGGCGCCGGTCACTTTATGCTTAAACAAAGAGAAGTTTATTTCTCACAACAGGAAAAATATGGGAGAGAGGGGATAGGGCACAGGACACCCTTAGTCAAAAATAGTAACAATCAGCAGACAGGCAGACTCCTTAGACAAAGAGGTGAGATAAGGCAGACAGCAGTACAGGAAAAGAGCCTTTAAGCTGAAGCAGCACAACTGTACTTTGTAGAATAAGTTGTCTCCTATAGTAACTGAACTTTACTCATAGCATCATACAGAATTATCTTAGATGAGTTCTCTCTTGAAGATGATTGGGTCGCATGGCTAGACATGTTGTACCCCGCACGGCCTCTCGGATTGCGGGTCCCCGTCCACTCTGTGCTTTTGGCACAGTTAGCTGTAGATGCTTTAGGTCGTCTGAGTACATTATGGTGTGAACCGCTCAGCCGTTCCGATATCCAGAGTGGATTGGAGACTTGCAGGAGATGCCATCTGGTGGTATGAGGATGCCACTATTTAGGAGGGCTTGGATCGCCGTGTGGCCAGCCCTGTGATCAAGTTGGAAGTGATGAAACGCGTCAGTGGCGTGGCCACACGGCGACCCGAGGCGAATCAGTACACCAGCGGCTAGGACGCTCAGCAGCAGGAGGAGAGGAGCGTGGGATGGTCGGCCGGTAGAGGTCTTTTTTACAAGTAAACCTGCGACTGTCACTATGTTTTTGATGTAAGCACATACTATTTTGGAAATAAATTACCTGTTTTAAGAGATGTGAGGATTTTCTTTTGTCTCCCATGATTGCCATAATTGGAGATCTATTGTTCCTTGTGGTGCGAACCTTAAAAAGCGAGATTGGGTTGAGATCCCTTTGCTGATTAACAGGCTGTTGTATTCCTGAATTCTGGTGAGCCCCCAGTGTGATCACTTGCATGCGGTGAACAATGGTGAAGGATTCAGTATGAAGCAATGATGCTGTACACACATATATAACACCAAAGAAATGTATACAATAATTGTGGGCTAAGGAGTATAAATCACAGAAAGGTGCAAACAGCGCTCAGATAGTCCAAAGTTTGTAGTGTGCAGGGGTGTGCCTGTGAACTAACACATCCACAGGGAATAGAGAGAAGTAGTTCTTAGGAGATGTCCACCAACCACCAAATAGGCTATCTTCCCAGTAAGGGGGGTCCACCGCATGCAGCGTGCTCTTATGTCACAAACTGCTTACCAGATTATAAAGGGTTAACAGCTCACAAATAGTAGATTCACCACTCCGCAAACGGCTGCCAGGGTATCCCTACATCGGCACTAGGCGGTCAATCCATCCTCATGATATAACATAGATGACATCAGTAAAGAGCGACTTTAGTGAACCACAGATCATGCTCCTGACCAGCAATCCTTCAAACTGGAATGTGCAGTAATGCTCACACAGCGGCAGCCACCTTTATCTCTAACAGAGAAGACCTCTTTCCTTCCCAGACTGCAGAGTCAATGATGCTGTACACTTGAAAAAAGGACTTTTAATTTACATATTTTCTACATCAGTTGATATAATTTTGCACTAGCACTTTTTTGCACTTTATTCCATTTGCACAAGATTATTGTCCATTTATTTTAGCGCTGCTTTTACGATTATGAATTGTAGTGAATTCTATTTTGTATGATATATTTATAGCAGCTGCTCCACATTGTATTAATTATTAGAATTTAATGACACTTTTTTAGCGCTGTGTTTTTTTGTTGTAAAGCATATATTGATTGGTTTGCCCGAAAGTTATAGTCTCTATAAAATAGGGGATAGATTTATGGCATTTTTATTATTATTATTATTATTTTTTTAATAGTAATGGCAGCGATCAGCGAATTTTAGCACGACTGCGACATTGCGGCGGACAAATCGGACACTTTTGACACTTTTTTGGGATCAATGACATTCATACAGCGATCAGTGCTATGAAAATACACTGATTACTGTATAAATGTCACTAGCAGGGAAGGGGTAAACACCAGGGGCGAACAAAGGGTTAAATGGCTTCCTTGGGAGGTGTTTCTAACTGTGGGGGGGGGGGGGGAGGTGTGTTCACTGGGAGTAGAGAGAGAACACTGTTCCTGATTACTAGGAACAGCAGATCTCTCTCTACTTCCCTGACAGAACGGGATCTGTCTGTTTACATTGACAGATCCCCGTTCTGGCTCTCTTTCCTGTGATTGCGGGTGGCTGGCGGACATCGCAGTCACCGGCCACAAGCATCAGCTCCCTTACCGTGCCGTGTGCATGTGCCTGCTATAGCTATTTAAAGGGCCACCGTACAGGTTCGGCGATTCGTGGGAGCGTGCTGACCTGCAGCTGTATGATGACGGCATCTGGTCGGCAAGTGGTTAAAGTGTTACTAAACCCACAACAGTAAAATCAGTCTGTATATGCAGCAAAGCATGCTTATTATACTCACTCTGTGACCTAAGGGGTGAATCCT
Organism: Glandirana rugosa; assembly: GCA_018402905.1. Lineage (NCBI taxonomy): Eukaryota > Metazoa > Chordata > Amphibia > Anura > Ranidae > Glandirana > Glandirana rugosa. The sequence goes on from BLSH010465173.1 coordinate 297,271, forward strand.
CTGTATTGTGTAAAAAGGCTGTTTGATCCTGTCTTCTCTGATCCTCCCCTTCTTCCACAGTCCCCAAACCATCTCCTGATAGTAGAGAGCCTTTGTAGTCACTCTGCACATGCTTAGTTTGGGGTGTGGTGCTAGAGAGTTTTTTTCCTTGGGGGGTGCATGTGATCAGCACAGGGCCAATCAGCACTGTCCAGACAGAGGATCAGGGGTCCTGCAGCCTCATAAGACAATCGGGGGAGAACGAAAACTCCTTCTACAAGTTTTAACCAAACTCTGATAGAAGTCACAAGACTGCTATATACTGCTGATGAGAAAAGGTATTTAGCAGTTTATATTTACTACAACTATTGCATTTCCATGTTCTGTGTACTGTGGGAGACCAGATACAGGGAGTGCAGAATTATTAGGCAAGTTGTATTTTTGAGGAATAATTTTATTATTGAACAACAACCATGTTCTCAATGATTCCAAAAACTCATTAATATCAAAGCAGTTATTATTTTAATAAGGAGTTTTTATGTTGAACGGATTATTAAGACGTGAGGGACAT
>BLSH010465173.1:299003-314756 GCA_018402905.1 Glandirana rugosa
CTTTTCTCAGTTCACGGGCAGTTATTTTGCGCCCTGGTTTTTCCACACGCTTCTTGCGACCCTGTTGGCTATTTTGAATGAAACGCTTGATTGTTCGATGATCACGCTTCAGAAGCTTGGCAATTTTAAGAGTGCTGCATCCCTCTGCAAGATATCTCACTATTTTTGACTTTTCGGAGCCTGTCAAGTCCTTCTTTTGACCCATTTTGCCAAAGGAAAGGAAGTTGCCTAATAATTATGCACACCTGATATAGGGTGTTGATGTCATTAAACCACACCCCTTCTCATTACTGAGATGCACATCACCTAATATGCTTAATTGGTAGTAGGCTTTCGAGCCTATACAGCTTGGAGTAAGACAACATGCATAAAGAGGATGATGTGGTCAAAATACTCATTTGCCTAATAATTCTGCACACAGTGTATAGTGAATGCAGGGTCCTGGGTTTAGTAACACTTCAATGATTGCTAAGCTGGAATATTTAAATGTTTTGTTTAGATACCCTTTAAGGTTGGATTCACACTGTTGTGATGCATTACTGCACACATGTTAACATGAGATATTTTGCCCATGTTTTCCAGTATAGCAGCTCATTCATTTTAAATTGTCTGGCAACAGACTACAATGGACATAAGGCACCTGCACTTTTTTCAAAACAGTACAACCACAATGCACAGACCATTCACATCTTTACATTGATATTTACTAAACTCATGTACACTGTGGTGTGGTAAATGCTTTGGTTTGCCTTTCAGAACATTGGGTCCACAAATAATAGTGAAGTGGCCCCGTATTATTCTTTTTATTATATTATTATTTATTAGTCAATTCACTGATTATATCCCATTAACTATATTACATATTTAGTTTTGTTGAAATCCCTGGGCTGCTTTCTATTTTTTTCTGCTTCTCTTTCAGTACCAAGCTGTTCAGACTTACTTGGCAGGAGTGCTATTGCTGGGTAATTTACAGGCTACCACCAAGCAGAATGTCAAGGCCACGAAAGAATAAAATAAAAATAAAAAATTGTCACCCCTAACACCCATTTGTTTTATAAATGTAGCCATGTGCTCCCTTGTGAGTGGCTGCTAGTAGTGGTTCACCTGATAGCTGACTTCAATGGCACCATATATCACACATCCGGAGACACTGACCAGACCAGCTTTTGTTTTTGTTGTTTTATGTAGGGGAAATAACTTGGATGGGGGTAAGGGATAACTGGGATGCCCAAAGAATTATGGTACAAGGATTCCATATACAGTCCTGTATATACATACTTGCACTTCAGACTCTCCCTCTGCAGACTATTGCTCCTCTCAACTCTCCAGCACTTCACTTGCTGACTGTTTCTCTTACAGTTCTCTCACTACACAGAACACACAGCTTTACACTTTAATCTATCAGGCTTCTCTATACCTTTCTCTTCACTGCGGTAAGCATATGTTGAGGCCTACCCTGTTTCAGCAGGACCTCAGGAACACCCATTACAGGCCAGGGATCGCAGGCCCCTGAATGTGCAGCAAAGTACTTTAGTGCTGAGGGGTGGAGCCGGCGGCCGGGGCGGATGGAGCTGTGAAGGAGACGCTAAGACACATCGGGTATACTGCAGCCTTCCACCGCGACCCCACACAGCACAATTGCGGCTACCCGAGCGGCTAAGTCTGGGCACACTACAATGGCACCCGTGGGGAAGAGGAAGGAGCGAGAGGGGCCCAAGAAATTGACGGAGTTCTTCTCCTCCACACCGCACAAGCAGGCTCAAGATGGCACCGGTGAAGGAGGACACACTCTGTCGGCAGCACCCAGCGCCCGCTCCAGCAAGGGGAACAGCTGTGAGTCCTCCACTATGGAAACCCTACAAACAACCTCAGCATCCAACAGTCCCCTAAAACAAAAGAGGTGATTAAACTCCCCAGGAGAGGCGCAAGATGAGCATAGCACAGAGGGAGAGGAGATGGAGCACACGCCAGCTTACACTAAACAGTTAGACGCATTCCCCGTTACAGATGAAATGATGAAGGACATGCTCCTTACACTTAGGGGGGCTATTCAACAAGATATCTCAAATTTTATGAGAACCACACATAAGGACATAGGGGAGCTAGAGCAGAGAATAGATGCAGTGGAGAACAAAATGGGAGAGGTTACACTGGCTCATAATGAACTAGTGGATGCTCACTTTGAGGTGGAGGACGACATACAAGCCATAAAACTCAAACACTCTGACCTCGAGGGCCCGAAGGAACAATGTAAAATTCTGGGGGTCCCTGAGACAGTAAAGCCAGCAGATCTCCATCCCTTTATCCAACAACTAATCCTTAAAGCAATACCAGCCCTGACCCCTGCCGAGCTGATCATTGACAGGGTACATAGACTGCCCAAGCCTCCCCACCTTCCAGAGCGAATCCCCAGAGACGTCATAGCCAGGATCCATTTTTACCAAGTCCAGGACCATCTGATGCGCTTCTCCAAATAAAACCATACCCTCCCTGACCCTTATGCGGGCATTACGTTATTTGCTGATTTATCACAAGCTACGATGGCAGCCAGAAACAACCTAGTTCCGATAACCAAAATCCTGCGTAATCACAAGATTCTCTACAAATGGGAATTCCCAGCCAAGCTCCTGTTGGAAAGAAACAACCAGTCATACTCCATAAACTCACTGGAAAAGGGCCTGGGGTTACTGAGAATCTGGAATCTCCTTCCCACAGATGGAGCTCAAGGAACCTCCATCTCTCCACAGAATAAAGGAGGCAACAACTACACCCAAAGCAAGAAGGGAAAATAAGCCCCTGAAGAAGGGGCCAGTTAATGAAAGATATACCCATCTCTATTCTATCCTAGGATAACAAGTCTGATTGACCCTTACCACCAGGCCTGGTAAGTTCAACACCTGTGCTGTTACACTATACACCCGATGTTCGGCTGAACTATTACTTTTACTCCCCATACCTTGTTTGTGGGATATGCCCAAATTCTTCCAGTTGATATAAGTTATGAACATTCTATTTGCAAATTTCAAGTTCAAGAGACACGCACAAATGTCCATGACCTGATCCCACCCCATAGCATGAGACCAATGACATCCAGTCTGCCCTTATCCCTTATCTCCATTGGATGGCATCGCAGTTACGCACACCTCAGGAATGTCCCTTAAACTCCTATCTATTAACGCCAGAGGCCTTAACAGCCCGTACAAAAGAAAGACAATTTGGAACACTGCGTTGGAGTAGAAATGTGAAATACTTTGCATACAGGAGACACATTTTCCTAGCCCAGACCCTCCGAAATGCACCAACAACAAATCCCCCCATGTAATCACGGCCAATGACAACAGAAAGAGGAATGGAGTCATGATTGCCTTCAAAGACTCAGCATCTCTCAAGATCCACGACAAACAAATTGATGAAGGAGGTAGATACACTTTAGCAAACATATACGCGCCCAATAAGAGACCGGTGAGATTTATTAAAGCAATGGTTAAGAAAATCAAACTAATGCAAAAAGGTAATCTAATAATCTGTGGTGATTTTAATGTGGTTATGAGCACTGTACTGGACTCCTTGGCTATGGGGCGGAGGCAGCGACCGAATCTGGGACCATACTGCCTATCAGAAGATCTGTACGATCCTTGGCGCTGCCTGTGCACCACAGAGAGAGACTATTCACACTATTCCTCTGAACATGGTAGCTATGCTAGACTAGATTTTTTCTTAGTTTTATATAATTTATATTGCAAAAGGTGGTAAAAGCAAGTATCTTGAATATAACTTGGTCAGACCACGCCCCTTTCACTATAGACATAGAAGACACGTGCGCAATACTTTAGTTATAACCGGGCCTTTGACGGACTACAACTCCCAGCCCATCCTCCTCCAGGTCCCATTGACCTGTTCTCTGGTAGTGACTCTCCTTCTCCTTGACTGGCTGCCAAGGCTCCCACAGACTGTCTACCATTCCTTTCCCAGCCTGCTCCAGCACTCTCTCCTCCAGTCCCAGGGGCCGTCACTCACCGCACCGATGGACACTTTAAAGTCTCTCTCCTCCTGTAGCACCTCCGCTGTTCACCTGTTCCTCCTGTGTGGCTCTAGGAATCACTCTCCTTCCTGGCTGCACCCGAACCCCCAGGCCCCAAGGTCACCCTCCACAGACTGGGGGTGACCTCCCGGGTAGGGGCCTGAACCACAGCACCTCTGCTACATCTCCAGACCTCCACCCAACACTACTCCTCCCAGATTGGGCTGACTCCAAGTATTAAGGAGGATCCTGGCTGGGGATTGGTCAGGGCTCCTTAGAACACTCCAGATGGCTCCATCCATCTTCCAGCCTTTCTGACCAGAAACCTTCCCCAGGTTTCTAGAAAGAAGTGGGAGGTTCTGGTGACCTCATCTGTTAAGTCCACCCAATCCTGCCTGAGCCTCTCCTCCCAGCCCAGATAAAAACACCCAGGCCTGACTAAATTTACATCTCCTAGCCAAAAACCCTGCTAGAAAATGCACCTATACTACGGGGGCGCTACGTAAATACATTTTACTCCTAATAGAGGACTATGGTGATTGCTAAGTACATGTCTTTCTATGGCTGCTTTTGTGTTTCAGGTGACAAGCTGCCTGCTGTTGCTAGGAAGATTTACCTCAGCTGCTGAGCACTGGATTGGTGACAAATCCCTTGGCGGGAAACATATAGCCAATGAGTCTAACCTTTTACGTCTATCATCTCCTAACTCTGGGTGGAGTCAGCATTTACCTCAGGTCTCTCAGCTAGACTCATCTCTGGATTCTCCTCAGCCTTCCGGCTGGATCTTTTGATCTGCTCTCCCACCCTCCCTCCCCTTTACTATTTCCCCTCATCTGTCCCACTTTATGTGGGTAATGTCGCCCACAATGGTTGGTACGCTGTTACTTGGTATAAGATATTGCTGCTTGAGTTTTAGTGACTAAGCATGTTGGTCTGCTATTGGTTAACAACAGTTCTGTTTGATATTGAAGGTCCATCTTTTCGGGCAATGTCGCCCACTTTGTGGGTGGACAGTGGTTGGTAAACTGTTATTTGGTTGTTATAAGATATTTCTGCTTGAATCTTGGTGACTAAGCATGTTGGTCTGTTAATGGTTAACGGTTTGGTTCATTTCATAATTAAAATTGTTTTAAACCCAATAAAGGGGCCGCAGACTAAACATTTCCACAATTCTTGTTGTGTGTTTATTTTCCATTTTAGGTATGTTCTTATAGTATGATGGGTGTTAATCGGGTGTACAATTCCATGGATATTCAGCTGTCCAATGGATTGTCGATTCATTTTTTGGAGATAAACAGCTGTCCAGTCTCTGTGACCTTTACCCTTTATATGATTCCTCCCTGAGGCAGATGCCAGAATTTACCTCAGGATCTTCTTACTGCTTCATCTGACCTCCTGATCGCTTTCCTGGCTCAAACCTCCCCGTTTGCTTGTTTTCTTTGTCACAGTTGAACTTTGTGGATGGACACTGGTTGCAACAGTATGGTTCACATGGCTAAATTTGGCCAGCTGGAGTCTTAAAGATTTAGGCAGGCCATAGATGATCGAATTTTCAAAATCTGAAATTTTGTGTGTTTTGTGATCCGACGGTGCCACCATTGATTTTCGAAATTCGACCAACCAAGCCTTCATTTTCACCCCATGTTGCTACAGAAAATAATTTTTGTGTCCGGGAATCTTCTTTTCTTTCTGGGAAATTTAGTTTCTTGCACTCATGTGTATTCCTTTTCCATTACATTTTTCACACGAATCTCCCATCATTGATTAGGAAATCGTTAGCTTTTCAAAAAATTTCCAACATGCCCGATTGCTCAAATTCGATTGCCGCAAGAAAATTGGCTGTTGCTACAATCCATTAATGGTGCGAAATTCGAACAAAAATTCTTTCTTTTTCGAAATTTGACCCATGTATGGCCAGCCTGAGTGGTTTGGTATATTTGTTTGAACCTGTTGTCTGGTTGTTTGTATGGTTTAATTTTACATTTATTATGAATATTTCTAAAACTCAATAAAGGGACCAGGGCCTAAATTGTTTCACTTTCTGGTTTGTATGTCTATTTATTAATATAGGTGTTTGTTATGGGTTTTGGAAGAACATGTGGGTTGTACAATCCCATGAATGGCACTGGAACACATAACACTGTGTTTTGTCTACTACCCAGGGCCGGTGCAAGGATTTTTGTGTACACAGACGAAGGAGCATTTTGGTGCACCCCCACCTGCATTCCTTCCAACTTTGGAATTTCAGAATGAGGGACAGTTGAGGGAGGAAGTGACCTCCCAGTGTAAATCTTTTCCCCATTCATAGCACAAATTCTCTCCTCCAAATCCCCCTCCCAGCACAAATCTTCTTCCACCCCCTAAATATCCCCTCCCAACACAATTTCTCATCCCAGCACAAATGCACCACCCCCAAATTCCCTCCCAGTACAAATCCTCCCCCCTTCTAATGCAAATAATTTATAAATACTTCCCAACTGCTTTTTGTGGGACCTTCCTGAGATAAGAACAAAAGCCTGCAAATCCAGACTAAGGGCCAGTTCACACCAACACACAGTGCAGGAAACCCGCATTCTATGTGTGTTTCCTGCGCTGCATTCAAAATGCACTGCAGTTGCGATCTGCCCTGGGTATCAATGTTAACTTAATGCCTTCATGCCTAAGCCTTTTTTGACATTTGTTGCTTACAAGTTAAAATCCAAATTTTTTGCTAGAAAATTACTTAGAACCTCCAAATATTATATATATTTTTTTATATATATTTTTTTAGCAGAGACCCTAGAGCAGGGATCTCCAAACTACGACCCTCCAGTTGTTGCGAAACGACACGTCCCATGAGGCATTGTAAAACTGTGACATTCATAGACATGACTAGGCATGATGGGTATTGTAGTTCCTGAACAACTGAAGGGCCATAGTTTGGAGTCCCCTGCCCTAGAGAATAAAATGGTGATCGTTGCAATATTTTATGTCACACGGTATTTGCGCAGAGGTTTTTTGTATAATGTGAAAGATATTGTTATGCCAAGTAAATAGATACCTAACATGTCACGCTTTGAAATTGTCTCTCCTGGAATGGCGACAAACGACGGTACTTAAAAATCTCCATAGGTGACGCTTTAAAAATTTCTACTGGTTGCCAGTTTTGAGTTACAGAGCAGTTCTAGTGGTAGAATTATTGCTCTTGGTCTAACGATCGTGGTGATACCTCACATGTGTGGTTTACATTTGCGGGCGCGACTTATGTATGCGTCGCTTCTGCGTGCGAGCAAGGAAGAATTGAGCGCTTTACTTTTTTTTTTCTTATTTATGTTTGTTTTTTTTTTTTTTATTTTGTACACTGTCTCTTTTGAAAAAAAATTCTGATCACTTTTATTGCTGTCACAAGGAATGTAAACATCCCTTGTGACAGTAATAGGCAGTGACAGGTACTCTTTATGTAGGGATCTGGGTTCTATTAGACCCCAAACCCCTCCTCTGCTCGTAAAAGCATTCAAAAATCCAAGTTTGGCTGTTCTGAGCACTGACATTTTTTTAAATCTGGCACCTTTAATGCTCCAGTAAACCCGAAAGTGATGTTACAACATTGCTTCTGGGTTACTAGACCTGAGACCCGATTGAAGCTTATTGCAGCTTCATTCGGGTCTTTGGCCAGCTGGCAGACATGTCGGCTGGTTGCCTGGGCCTCTTGGTGGGACGGGAGAGCCCGGGAGAGTCGCGGAAGGTGGCGGGAGGGGGGACGTCCCCTCTTTGGGATAACAGCCGAGTGGGTTTTAGCCACATCAGTTGTTATCCAAAGAAAGCCGACCGTCTACATTAAACAATGGGGCATTGCGTGCAGCTGCATGCTTCACCCTGGTACAACCCCTTCAACCTGAGGCTGCATATTTGCGAACGGTCGGCATGAAGGGGTTAATGACACTCCAAACGCAGGCCGCAAATGTAGTGTGTTTGCCTGCACTGGATTGTAGGGTACAGTAGTACCATGTGATTCCTTTCCTGTGTGTCTTATAACTCTTGGTGCGGTCTGACATGATTTCAGCCTATTCAAACGAAGGCCTGAAATTGCACTGCACCTGGAACGCATGGGTGAAACACACAGGAATGCCCAGTGTGTCCCTGCGCGATTCACGGTGTGAACTGGCCCCGAGTCCTGGAGACCAATGCCAAAATGCCTAACTTGCCTGGCAGGGGGCACTAATCTGGGCACCTGGGGCGATTGCCCTGCATTTCTTGCGGGCTGCCCAATGTCCCATATACCTTGTTTTCCCCTTTTGTAGAAGCCAGCATCTCTGAAGGGAGGAGGGGGGCTAAGAGGATACTGTATGTCCTAGAGGGCGCTTTAGAAAGAGAGAGAACTTGTGCTGGGGAGGTGGTCAGATTTAATATCCATCCCCTCTCCTAGCACAAGTCCCCACTCCTCTAAAAATGCCCCTAGGACAAACAGTATGCTCTTAGCCCCCCTCCCCTCAATCACTGCAAGTATTTCCAGCTTCCCTCTCCCCCCCACTCTCACAAGTGACATGCATGTTGTGTGTGTAAAGATCACAGACCTCAGACCAGCATGGAACATGCTCGGCGATGTCTCTCCTCCTCTACTCCTCCAGTCTGTGTACAGGAATACATCACAGCCGAGGAGGAGGAGACTCTGTGAAAGGCGGGGAGGGATGCAGGGACACTGTGCAGAGCGGAGATCGCAGGCAGATTGTGGGACACCAAACACCCCACACAAGCTGCAGGGCAGGTGACACTAATGCCAAAACTAGCGCCCTTCTGCCAAGCAAGTGTCTGGAGCCAAGTGCCGCTCTGCTCCAGTATTCCCTGGGACTCAGGATTAATCCAGGAGGTAGGGGAATGTACCGCCCCCCGCCACCCTGGCACCCTCAGACGGCTGCCTTACTTGCCTTATGGTGTTGCCGGACCTGCTACTACCCTTTGTTGAGGTATTGCCACACCTTACGAAAATGCACAAATCTGAATGGGGCATGAGACAGTTAAATTAAAATTATATTAAAAAATAAATTATAGCGGGCCTCCACTGCTGAACTAAAAGGGCTAGTTTTCTGCTTTCTATTCTTACCGACTGCTTTCATTACTTTTTTAATCACTGACCTGCAAGAACTATGTAAATCAGGAAAGTTAGAGAAAAGTCAAAAGTCCTTACCTGCATACTAGTTTAGGGCTAGTGGAAAGTATTGAAGCCAAGTAATAGGCATTTTCTTAAAGATACTTCTGCAATGTCAACCCTCATGTCTTTCATTAAATGTATTTTATCTTATTAAGGTGTATGTCAAACAAAAAACTTTTTTTTCTTATTTTACATTTTGATTTAGATAACGTTTTTAGACTATGAAGGTTTAGAACTTCTGTTTTATTGCTATTTGGGGCTCCCATAGAGATGTTTACCCTCACCTTACCTCCACCAGATAAAAAATGTTTTTTGCCTTTAGTACCACAACTTTTCAAAAGTCAGTCCTTTCCACCTAGTGCCATAATCACACAAAATTCTAGATATATTTTGATAGAAAATACAATTTGAAGTCACCGTTAACATACTGTATATATCTAAATACAATTTATAAACAAAAATGAATTTTCTTTATTTTCTGTAGTAGTATAAAATGCAGAAATTAAGCTCTATTTTATTAAACTGTAATGCTCACCCCCAGAGGGGCCACTGGGAATATGCCCAGGTCTCCCTTGCTATTACAGAAGCTGCCTGCCACAGTACTATGCACACCAACAATACAGGCTCACTCTAGGGGATGTCTTTTTTAGAATTTATTGCTGAATAACTTGAAACAAGAGAGGGATTCAGGGGGTTCAGGGTGCTCAAAAACAATTAATAGAAGGATAAACTTCTAGCACAATTCCTTATAGTCACAAACACACATGAAAGTCCCACAGTTGGTCTTACTCACAATGCCCCAGGAGCAGTGGTGTCACTGGGGGGTCCGGGAGGTGTGAACCGCACCTGGGTGACACCCACAGAGGGGTGACACCATCACGAGGGAGGCGGAGAGTCCTGAATCCCGAAGGCCTGTGTCCCGGAGGCCAATAGAACACCGGCGCTATCCCTGAGTGAGACTTCTCAGTCTCACTCTCACTGCATCTACCTCCTGTCACAAGCCCACCGCCTGGAGAGTGACAGTCTGAGCAAGCAACTCTCCGGACAGCTGCACACTGAATCCTGGTTTGTCCTGGGGGGTCAGGGCTGATGAGGTGGAGGTGGTTTGTCCTGGGGGGCCTGTACTGATGGGGGGGTGGTTTGTCCTGGGGGGCCTGAGCTGATAGTGGGGGGGTGGTTTGTCCTGGGGGTCTGTACTGATGGAGGGGGTGGTTTGTCCTGGGGGGGTCTGTGCTGATGGTGGGAGGGTGGTTTGTCCTGGGGGGGTCTACACTGATGAGGGGGGCTATATACCCTGATCGGTAATGCTGGGCTATATACTCTGATCTGCAATACTGAGCTATATACTCTGATCTGTGATGCTGAGCTACAATATCTCACAAAAGTGAGTACACCCCTGAGTGAGTGTACAGCTTGTATAACAGTATAATGTTTCTGTCCCCTCAAAATAACTCAACACACAGCCATTAATGTCTCAAGCGCTGGCAACAAAAGTGAGTACACCGCTAAGTGAAAATGTCCAAATTTGGCCCAAAGTGTCAATATTTTGTATGGCCACTATTATTTTCCAGCACTACCTAAACCCTCTTGGGCATGGAGTTCACCAGAGCTTCACAGGTTGCCACTGGAGTCCTATTCCACTCCTCCATGACGACATCACGAAGCTGGTGGATGTTAGAAACCTTGCACTCCTCCGTCTTCCATTTGAGGATGCCTCACAGATGCTCAATAGGGTTTAGGTCTGGAGACATGCTTGGCCAGTCCATCACCTTTACCCTCAGCTTCTTTAGCAAGGCAGTGGTCATTTCAAAGGTGTGTTTGGGGTCGTTATCATGTTGGAATACTGCCCTGTGGCCCAGTCTCTGAAGGGAGGGGATCATGCTCTGATTCATTATGTCACAGTACATGTTGGCATTCATGGTTCCCTCAATGAACTGTAGCTCTTCAGTGCCGTCAGCACTCATGCAACCCCAGACCATGACACCTCTACCACCATGCTTGACTGTAGGCAGGAGTCTTTGTACTCCTCACCTGGTTGCCACCACATATGCTTGAAACCATCTGAACCAAATACGTTTACCTTGGTCTCATCAGACCATAGGACATGGTTCCAGTAATCCATGTCCTTAGTCTGCCTATCTTCAGCAAACTGTTTGCGGGCTTTCTTGTGCATCATCTTTAGAAGAGGCTTCTTTCTGGGATGACAGCCATGAAGGCCAATTTGATGCAGTGTGCGGGGTAAGGTCAGAGCAATGACAGGCTGACCCCCCCACCCCTTCAACCTCTGCGGAAATGCTGGCAGCACTTATATTTCCCAAAGGCAACCTCTGGATATGACGCTGAGTATGCGCATTCAACTTCTTTGGTTGACCATGGTGAGACCTGTTCTGAGTGAAACCTGTCCTGTTAAACCACTATGTGGTCTTGGCCACCATGCTGCAGCTCAGTTCCGGGTCTTGGCAATCTTCTTATAGCCTTGGCCATCTTTATCTAGAGTAATAATTCTTTTTTCAGAACTTCAGAGAGTTCTTTGCCATGAGGTGCCATGTTGAACTTCCAGTGACCAGTATGATAGAGTTAGAGAGATAACACCAAATTTAACACACCTGCTCCCCATTCACACCTGAGACCTTGTAATACTAACGAGTCACATGACACCAGGGAGGGAAAATGGCTAATTGAGCACAATTTGGACATTTTCACTTAGGGGTGTACTCACTTTTGTCACCAGCGGTTTAGACATTAATGGCTGTGCGTTATTTTGAGGGGACAGCAAATTGTAGCAAAGTGTAATTTCTTCAGTGTTGTCACATGAAAAGATATAATAAAATATTTACAAAAATGTGAGGGTGTACTCACTTTTGTGAGATACTGTATATACCCTGATCTGTGATGCTGAGCTATATACTCTGATCTGTGTCATGCTGAGCTATATACCCTGCTCTATGAGGCTGAGCTATATACCCTGATCTGTGAGGCTGAACTATATACCCTGATCTGTAATGCTGAGCTATATACCCTGATCTGTGATGCTGCGCTATATACCCTGATATGTGAGGCTGAGCTATATACTCTGTCCTGTGATGCTGAGCTGTATACTCCTGACACTATAGGTGGAAGCAAGTGGAAAACAGGGGATGGAGTGTGTGGATTCTATAAGGGGTGGGGCTTATACAAAGATGGAAGGGTGAACATGAAGGGCGGGATCTGGTGCCCCATCCTAAAACTTCACCAGCTGCAACAGGTTGGTGGAGGGGGGGTGACACCAATTTTTTTCTGCACTGGGTGACACCAACCCTAGTGATGCCACTGCCCAGGAGTTGACTGCCAGTCAACTTCCACAGGCAGTTCCTTAGTGAGGGAGATAAAAAGATCCTTTTCCAGTCCAGGACTACAGAATACTGCCCTTCAGCAAAATCCATTAGTAATATTCTCCAGGCCCTCAGCTCTACTCCTGAGAGGCCCAGACTCCAATTTCTTGTTTCATTAGCTATCTCCCATGGACAGCATCCCCAGAAGAACTCAAACCCTCCAAGCAAAAGAAGAACGCTCTGAAAAAGGCCTCCCAAAGATCTATCACCTCCCCAGCCACCTTCTGGATGCCCCCTTTCAGGGATTGGCTGGGGCATGATAAATATTCATACTGGACATTTGATACTCCTTGCCCTATATTCTTAAAGCTTCTCCCAGAAGCAGGTGAGAGAAATCAAATACCCAGCTAGGAAGCCCTGACCAAACAAAAACATACCGGTACTTCTGAATTAAAGTATAGACCTGCAGATGTCCTGTCTACCACTCAAAGTTGTGAGCCTCGTGCACTGTTATATCTGAAAGGTAAAACTTGTAAAACACATATACTCATCATCACAATTTTTATGATTTTAATTCAGGTTGGAAAATGAAGCCGAAAAAATCTGATTGTTATCAGCAACACATACAATTTTTGAAACATAAAGCTCAGTGTCAGTAAAAGTGGCTTTTTATTTAAGGGAGTTAAAACCACTAAAGGTAACTCTGTCTATTACTTTACACTGCAAACAATCTAATAGGCTATGCGTCATAATAAAAATAATAAAAAAAAATATGCAAAAATATTTGACGGTATAAAATAACGTTACAAAGTATATTAAGATACAAAGTAGAAAAATGTAATGCAATTTTCCTTTGCATCCAACATTTATGCCTCTAGAATTTTTGTTTTAAACTAATCATACTGTATGTGCAGACCTGCACAAGCAAAATGTGTGCTCATAATGCACTGGGGATAGCGAAAGGCTTGCTGATTGAGTACCAGCCTCTACTATTTTGATATTGCTCTTCCCAGTTTTTTGAGAGCTAGTAACCGGGTAGGAATGTATTAATTTGCCCTTAAACAGTTAGACATTCATCTAAGACAACAGAATTTATGCTCAACCTTCTAAAATTATTGGACAATGCAAGGGAAATTAATGTAATTTCTAAAATAGTGTAGTTGATAGCCTGCTAAAAACATTTTGGCTAGACTAAAGCCTCGTACACACGGGACAACGATCGTATACAACAGGTCATACTAACGACCGTTGTATGTGATATCGATCGTTCGTATGCGCGATTAGAACAGCCGGACATACGACGGTCGTACAAGAGAGTTGTATGAGCAAACTAGAAAACTTGGTCGTACCAACAAGCGCTCATACGACCGTTGTATCATGTGTACAGAGAAGTTGGTACAACAAGTTGTATTGTGCAAAACACGCATGCTCAGAAGTCAGGAATGGCCGGATGCTAATTACATGCACCTGAACGTTCTTCTGCGCTCGTACGATCGTGTAGTGCAGTCAGCATGCAAGTTCCATTATCTAACATTAGTTTTGCAACGAGCGTACGTACGATCGTCGTCCCCTGTGTACGAGGCTTTAGGCAGGTCATACGCAGTTAGAATTTTGGCCGGTTCAGCAGAAACCAGCTGGGATTTGAACCGTGTATGGGCAAGCTGAATGTACCAAGCTGATTACCAAGCTGATTGATCGTTGTACCAAGTTGGTACAAGCAGTATGCTGCTATAGCTGCTAGCAATAATCACTGTCTTTTCCTGGCGGGGGCAGCTTCCCCCGCCCTAACCCCCCTTTCACTGTGAAAAGACAATGGTGCAACAGGAGGGATTCCTGCATCAACACTGTGGGATTGATTTACTAACACTGGAGAGTGCAAAATCTAGTGCAGCTGTGCATGGTAGCCAATTCGTTTCTAACTTCACCTTGGTCAATTAAACTTTGACAATATAACCTGGAAGCTGATTGGTTTCTATGCAGAGCTGCACTAGATTTTGCACTCTCCTGTTTTAGTAAATCAACCCCTGTGTGTGTTGATGGGGGAATTCAGAGAATTTCTTTCCTGCAACCCATGGTGTATAAGGCCAGCCTTATTGATTCCCAGTAATCAGGCAGCTATTTGATGAAAGCCGATTTTTGTATAGAAGCACAACACAGCCAGGAGCTTCTCTTAACATTGGATTGCATGCCTGAGGTTGGTGGGAGGCTTAGTTCTCTAGACTCACTCTCCACTGAAATAGACAGTTTCCTCCAAGGCTTTTTGGACATGGTACCAAAAAGTTTCCCTGACTTCTGAAATGCTAGGCAGTGGGCTTATTTCTGCCAATATCTGGTCTATTTATAAAAAAAAAGAAAACACTTTATGAAAGTCTCAACATTTATGCAAGTGTAACACATATTGCTTGTAATGTTTGTAATATGTGTGTAATAGTTTCTTTGTTGCCATGCACCATGCAAATGTACAATTTGATCCTACGGCTACTTTCACACCAAGGTGCTTTACAGGCGTTATTTAGCTAAAAATAGCGCCTGTAAAGCGCCTCAAACCCCCCTCCTCCAATCCACCCCAATATGAAAGCCCTGAGTGTTTTCACACTGGGGTGGTGTGCTTGCAGGACGTTACATAATCCTTGGGGCGGTGCGGTGAGTGGTGATAAACTGCTCCTCCCCCGCACCGCCCATTGAAAACAATGGGCAGCGCTTCCAAAACGGCTGCACAGCGCCTCGGTAGTGCGGCACACCAGCACTTTTAACCCCGTTTTAACCCCTTGTGGAGGGTTAAAAGCGTTGCGCTCCCGCCTGCATAGCGGGGATTTACCGCTACCGCCCGCCCACCTAAGTGTGAAAGTACCCTAAGAGAAAAATAGCTGCAAGAACATTTGGCTATGAGAGTAACACTCACCAAAAGAGAAAATAGCCGAACACTGAGGCTGGGTTCACACTAGTCCGCAAAACCTTCGCGACGGGTAACAAAAGTTACCCGCCACGCCCCCTCCTCGTCAAATAGTGGTGAGTGGCGTGGCGGGGTTCCTAATACATTGCAGGACGTTCGTGTGGTGGGGTCACACTTTTGTGAGTCCCGAAAGTATAACCCCACCTAACCTCCTCCCCCCAAACTCCGCGAAATGTCCGCGATAAAAATCGATTTATTGCGGACATTTCGTGGAACCACACTTTCATCGGCATCCTAGTTTAACATGTAAACGTACCACGTACCGTTGTTTCTTTGATAATGTGTGTATAATGTTTGTAATGTTCGTTATACACAATGTGAACGTATTTACAACTCTGAA
>BLSH010465173.1:335609-363881 GCA_018402905.1 Glandirana rugosa
TTTGCAGAACAGTTTGTCCCGGTTTTAGTTAAAGTGACACACAGTTTCCAGATGTTTGCAGAACAGTAGTTCAGTTTGTCCCGGTTTTAGTTAAAGTGTTACACACAGTTTCCAGATGTTTGCAGAACAGTTTGTCCCGGTTTTAGTTAAAGTGACACACACAGTTTCCAGATGTTTGCAGAACAGTAGTTCAGTTTGTCCCGGTTTTAGTTAAAGTGGTACACACAGTTTCTAGATGTTTGCAGAACAGTTTGTCCCGGTTTTAGTTAAAGTGACACACAGTTTCCAGATGTTTGCAGAACAGTAGTTCAGTTTGTCCCGGTTTTAGTTAAAGTGTTACACACAGTTTCCAGATGTTTGCAGAACAGTTTGTCCCGGTTTTAGTTAAAGTGACACACACAGTTTCCAGATGTTTGCAGAACAGTAGTTCAGTTTGTCTCGGTTTTAGTTAAAGTGTTACACACAGTTTCCAGATGTTTGCAGGACAGTTTGTCCCGGTTTTAGTTAAAGTGACACACACAGTTTACAGATGTTTTCAGAACAGTAGTTCAGTTTGTCCCGGTTTTAGTTAAAGTGTTACACACAGTTTCCAGATGTTTGCAGAACAGTGATATGGGTTCTCCCAGCTTATTTATACTTTTTTGACACAGTTTGAAGATGATTTTAGAACAGTTATATGGCTTCTACCGTTAATTAATACTTTTCAGACCCAGTTTGAAGATGGTCCATATCCACCTCCATTTTTGATTTTTTTATGAAATTATTTAAAAAAAATGCTTTTAGTTATTTCCCTGTCCCCATTTCTTTGTAGGTCACTTGTCCCACCCTTACCCCCATTTTCTTCCTTTTGCAGACCTCTAGGACTTTCCAGGACAATTTTACAGCCATTTTTGTGCCTAAAAGTTTGGACCCCATTGATTTCAATGGGGTTCGGGGTCCGGGACAAAGTTCGGGTTCTGTCCGGACCCGAACCCGGACTTTGTCCCGAAGTTCGGCTGAACCAGCAGAACCCGGACTTCCAGAAGTTCGCTCAACTCTAATCCTAGGTACTTGGCTTCCTCCATCCCCACTGCACACTTCTCGGGATTTATTGTGAACCCTGCTTTCCTCAAAGAGTCAATGACTGCCTGAACCTGGGGAAGATGGGACTCCCAATCGGTACTGAAGATGACAATATCATCCAGGTAGACTGAGGTGTACTGTCGATGGGGCCGCAATGTTTTATTCATTGACCTTTGAAATGTGGCTGGGGCAGAGCGTAAGCCAAACGGCATCCTCTTATATTGGAAGTGGCCTTCTGGAGTGGAAAAAGCTGTTTTCTCCCTGGCTTCCTTGGTGAGGGGAATCTGCCAGTACCCTTTCGTCAGATCCAATGTGGTGATGTACCTGGCCGGACCCAACCTCTCAATTAATGTGTCTACCCGGGCATCGAAAATGCATCAAATTTTGAAACCTCGTTAAGCTTCCTGAAGTCATTGCAAATTCGCAGGGTGCCATTGGGCCTGCCTTTCTATGTGCCTCTGGGATGCGATATGGCTTTAACCGGATCTTGACATGGGGCTCTGTTATAATGCCATGCTTGATGACATTGGTGAGACCCGGCAACCCTGAAAACATTTCCTTTTTTCTTTGCAGAAACTCTTTTGTCTGTTGGGTTTGGACAGGGTAGTAGCAATGTGCACCAGGTTAACTCCTGCAGGGTCCCCTGCATGGACACCTACCACAGCGGACACTCGTTCGCGGTCTCTCCAGGGTTTTAACAAGTTGACATGGTAGATTTGATAAGGTTTTCTCTTCCCAGGTTGGTGTACCCGGTAGTTTACCTCACCCACCTTTTCTACTACATCAAATGGATCCTGCCATTTGGCCAAAATTTTGCTCTTTACTGTGGGGATCAGAACAGCCACCCGGTCCCCGACCTGAAACTGTCTAGCGTTAGCGGACCAGTTGTACGCCCTTCTTTGGGCCTCCTGGGCCTTCTGCAGATGTTCCCTTACTAATGGCATAACCTTAGCCACCCTCTCTTGCATTTGGGAGATATGTTCAACTACAGTTTTGTGTGGTGAGGATTCACTTTCCCATGTTTCTTTCACTAGATCAAGCAACCCCCAGGGCCTCCGTCCATACACTAGCTCAAAGGGCGTGAAGCCCGTGGATGCTTGCGGCACTTCCCGAATGGGAAACAACAGGGCAGGGAGCAACATATCCCAGTCTTTCCCTTCTTTCTGGACTACTCTTTTTAACATGGACTTAAGGGTTTTATTGAACCTCTCCACTAGTCCATCAGTCTGCGCGTGATAGACGGACCTCCGCAGCTGCTTAATTTGAAACAACTTGCACACGTCCGCCATCACCTTCGACATAAATGGAGCGCCCTGGTCCATCAGGATCTCCTTGGGGAACCCGGTTCGGGAGAACATCTGAAACAATTCCCAGGCAATGGCCTTTGAGGAGGTTTTCCTCAAAGGGATCACTTCAGGATACCTTGTTGCGTAATCCAGTAGCACTAATATGTATTGGTGTCCCCTTGCTGACTTCACCAAGGGCCCCACCAGATCCATAGCAATCCGTTCGAACGACACCTCAATTATTGGCAGGGGTACCAGGGGGTTTCTGTAGTGTGTCACCGGGGCAGTTAACTGGCAAGTGGGGCAGGACCCACAGTATCTTTTTACCTCAGCCTTTACCCCTGGCCAGTAAAACCGGTCGGTTATCCTGGCTTCCGTTTTTTCAGCCCACAGGTGTCCCCCCCAGTGCATTGTTGTGGGCTACTATTGTTGTGAGCACTACCCCCTTTCTTTAAAGGGACCATAAACCAAATATTGGTGCTATATAGCACCCGTCCAGGATCCAACCTTGGCGTCCTGTACAGTATATTGCCGAGAGCCGGCAATACATTACAGCCGCGAAAATAAATGACAATTTTTTCTTTAGAAATGTAATTTTGCTATGGCTATGTTCTAAACATCACAGAGGTGCACCCTTTTACCAGTAGACTAAGGGACCTCCCCAGGCACAATATTTAAAGGAATATTTCATTTTTATTGTTTCACTTTAAGCATTATTAAAAATCACTGCTCCTGTAAAAACAAATTTAAAAACTTTTTTTCATTGATACATGTCTCCTAGGGCAGGATCCAGGTCAGGCACTTTTTAGGGCAATAACTTGCACACAAACCTTTAAAATGAGCACTTTTTATTTTTCATGTTCGGGTCCCATAGACGGTGTTTGAATGTTCACACAAATTGTTTGCGTGTTCGCATGTTCTGGTGCGAACCGAACCGGGGGGTGTTTGGCCGATCCCTATCAGTGAGCAATGGGCATCTCTACTGATATGCATCTACACTGATGGATGATGTGATTGGCTGTGGATTTATATCATGAGACTTTTTTAACATTTATATAAAAAGACTTTTCAAAAATTGTGTGCTTTTTGTTTACTATTGACTTTTTGTGAATGAGCAGGAGTACTATTTACCCCTTACTCCTTCATATGGAGGGGGATATCTAGAGGTCCCCTTATTTTTAAAGGAGGTTGCTGGATTCTGATGAGCCCCTTGCTTGGAGATCCCCAAAATCCTTGGGTTAGGGTTGTGTGGAAGAGGCCCTTTTCTTTATCAACATGGCACAAGGTGCTTTGCCAGGGGTTACCCCTGGCAAAGGTACCCCCCCGTAGAGAGCATGTGGCCTGGCATGGTTCGGGGGGAATGCTTACCCCACCCCCCCTTCCTAACCACCCAGACTGAATACTTGGATAAGGATCTGGTATGGACTTTGGGGAACCCGATGCTTTTTTGTTTTTCGGATCAGGTATCACCTTAAATTTGAGGGGACCCGAAACTGTATTTTTCTTTCTTGGGATCCCCCTTACAATACATACCAGGCCTAAAGGGTCTGGTATGAATTTTGGGAGGGGACCTCATGTTCTTTTTTTGTTCGCTGTTTGTATACATTCACCTGTCATTCAAGAATCCCTGGCTGACAGATGAATGTGCTAAGCAGAGATGAGTCACAGATTGTTTGGACGCTGGAGGGTTTCAGCTCCCTAACAACCAGGAGGAAGCTGTCAAATTTAGCAAAGGTAATAGTGTGATGTCAGAGATAGTAACAGTATAAATACATAGAGAACTATAATATTTTGATGGGTTCACAGGAGGTAAAATACCAATGGCTGTGTTGTAGTAATTGGCACAAACAGCTTGCCTAAGATAACAGGCACCATTTTTAATATGCAAACATTATCTCTGCTGAATTCCATGAAGTCCAAGTGTAATCCTGGAATCAAACTTAAATACAGTTGTCTCTTTGGGAATTTAAGCCATTCATGTTGTATTTTTATATTCTCTTTTGTTATGCTTGAGTTTCTTTTCCAAGCCTCTGAAGTACAGCTGGCACAATAAAAGTTTGATCAATGCACAGCAAAGACATGTACCGCATATTTCTTGCAAAACACACATCAAAAAAAAGTCATTGCTTATTGCAAAGACGCATTCAAGTATATGTGATTTTGTTTGAACACTTTGCCTTAGCCTTTTTTAATATTTCAAAAAAAATCATATTATCAGAGAATATTTAAAACTGATTCCCTGATCATTTACACTTCTTCATAATTAAAAACAAACACCTTAAAAATGGGAAATACATATTTTATTCTGGCTGTGGTGATTTTCTGTGACTGCATTATATTGCTTTATTTAGATTTAGTTTTTATTGTAGGTTTATTTGTAGTATTAAACTGACTGTTTTCATTTACATTAAATTGAACATAAACTTCCAAACATTTTTTAAAAAATAAGAAGCACTGCTAGACATGCAATTTGTTTTACTACTAATCGAAATTTGGACAAAATTTTCATTATTCGAAGATTTGGGTGTATCCCAGTCTCCAAGTCACAATAGTAACGTATTTCAACAAATCCGAAATAAATTATAAAGAAAACAACAAATTCATTCAGATGACAGGATGCAATAATTTGGGCCTTTTGTTAATCTTTGTAGCATCTGAAATAACGTAATGACATAACAAATGATACAAATTGATTTGGGTCTATTTGTTTTTATTTTAGTGAGCGTACCATGAACTATAAAAAAATGCACTACATAATGCTTATGAAATGATAACATATTGCAAAAAGGCCCCTTTTAGATCTGGCATTTGTAATCTCAAATCGCACTGCAATAATGACACCACGCATGTTTGGATGCAATTCATTTTCAATGGAACCTAAACGCGGTGCAATTTTGCTGTGATTGTTGTGCGAAAAATCACACAACAATTGCGGCAAACTGCAATACGCAGAGCTTGCCATGCAAAAGATGCTCCTGCTCCTTTATTAATTGAAAAAAGAATAATTTTAACATAACGAATATGACGAAAAGAAATGATTAACTTTACAAATGAATCTGAAGCTAAACACAATTTTCTGTCGTCTGCATCTCTAATTGCAACTAAAAGAGGTTTACTCCCTATATGAAAGGATTTTTCACTGTAAAAGATGTTAAAATTTGGAATGTGCTTCTACTAGTTTAAGTTGGTTAAGTACAGTATATTATAAAGTAGAGTATATTATAAATGATAAAATTACACACTATTTATTAAAGTAATAAACTCACAATCAATTTCTCTTGAGTCAATGCATATCATAGCACACAACGAACGCCGATCTCCTGTCGGCACTGAAGGATAGCAGTGGGTGATCTCTTCAATGCGGCTTCTCCTCCTCTACGCAATGCTTCCAACAGGACCCCGCTGATGAAGTCCTGTTGGACGTAACGTATACCGGAGGAGGAGCCATGTTGATGACATCACCCGCTGCTATCCTACAGTGCCGACAGAAATTGGCGTTCGTTGTGTGCTGTGATATGCATTTATTCAAGAGGAATTGCTTGTGAGTTTATTATTTTAATAAATAGTGTGCGATTTTACTAGCAGAGAGCACTTAGATTGTTAATTTCTTCACATGTCTCTAGGAACATGTTAATATCTGAGGACCCTTGCCGCTTCACTTAACCATCCCTTGTTTGGGACAAGCGCTACTGACCTTCTGGTAAAACGGGTCATCTTTTGAGGTGAGCATGCTGTCTGTCTATGGGTGAAGGGACCAGCCACCTGGAGTGAATTATAGTTCAGATTTTTCCTTCACAAATACATGGAATTTTTCTAGCTTATTGCAGGTCTTTTGGACTCCATTATGAACTTTTATAGTTTCTAATAATTTATGTTTATATTACCTAGTATATATATATTGTCATATAGTTTTCATTATTCATATTTTCGCTGCACTATTTTCTGTTATATATGTTGATACAGGGCTGTGTGAAAAACCCTTCGGTGTCCAGCTAGCAATATCCCTTTATGATTAGAAGTATCTGTTTGCGCCCATTTACTTTTCTAAAGTACAGAGTACAGTATATTGCCTTATAAAAGATTACATATTTTTAAAATCATAAAATATAAATGGCTTCTTATAGTCATAAGTAATACATGTTAAAATGTTGACATATAAAGAATACAAATGAACAATAACAGAGAAAATTAGAAAGTCCCCAAATCTCTGATCAGCGCCTAGGAGGCAATGTCCCCTTAAAAACGTCCTTTCGAGTGGAAGTAATAAGCAGCTGCTGCAAATACTTGAACTCAAGTCAATCAATCCACCAACATCCAGAGAAATCCCTGCAGCAGCGCTATGATAAATTGCCAATCAACCAGAATGTGATCGTGCGATGTCATCAAAATTCAGTTAATTAGGTGTAGTATACCATCCACCATCACACTGTCACCTCGTGAGAGTAAACAGAAATCCCCCTTTGGGGATGCACTCACCAGAAACTGGTGAGATACCAGCATTGGGTTTCAATAATTTGAAGAGGATCTCCAGCGATATCTCCAAACCACTAATTGGATAGACCACGGTCTGCTCCACAGGTAAAAACTCCTCATAGACTCAAAGTGATAGGGAGGAAAAAGAAAGGAGCAAAAGCGCCTTCATAGCGTAAAACCGCATTTTATTGTAAACCCAAATCCCATTTAAAATTCACTCACATGACATACATAATATCTGCGCATGTCAACATTACCGCCTCCGGGTTTCCACGTTCTTGACCAGTCCGGTGCCAGCCCGATCTGTCTCAGAACCCTTCGTCCGTTGGTCCCTCAGTCGAAGTCGGATGTGACGAAACGCGTCAGTGCGGGGCCGAGCGACGCACTGGCAGATGTAATTTGCCGACCAGGAGGAAGAGGTGGTGGTTGCACAGAGGCACCAGCACAGCAAAAGAGGAAGCAGCTTGCAAAAGCGGAGCGACCATCCCCTAGACAGTATGCCTGCTACTATCCACCGCACCCAGGGACCTAGCACACCAAAGGCAGCTCAAAGGAGTTCCCCGGTGTGGCATTTCTTCAGACAATGTGCTGACGACAAGACACGAGTGGTTTGCACGCTGTGCAATCAGAGCCTGAAGCGAGGCATAAATGTTCTAAACCCGAGCACAACCCTCATGACCAGGCATCTACATGCAAAGCACAAGCTGCAGTGGAATAAGCACCTCAAAATCCAAGAAAGGTCTCGGCCTCCTCCTGCTTTCTCTTCTGCTGCTGCCTCGTCCTCTTCCTCCACCTCTACAGTGCCAGTGTCACCTGCCACCAAGCAAACAGATGATGTGACAGCTCCGCCACTGTCCCCAAGCATTTCCATGCAGTCCCATGGAAGCTTACAGCTCTCGATCTCCCAAACACTGGAGAGAAAGAAGAAGTACCCCCCTACTCACCCACGATCCCTGGCCCTAAATGCCAGCATTTCAAAATTCCTGGCCTTTGAAATGCTGTCATTCCGTCTGGTGGACACGGACAGTTTTACAAACCTGATGGCGGTGTCTGTCCCACAGTACGTGGTTCCCAGCCACCACTACTTTTCCAGGCGAGCCATCCCTTCCCTGCACAAACAAGTCGGGATAAGATCAAGTGTGCACTGCGCAACGCCATCTGTGGCAATGTCCATATAACCACTGATAGGTGGACCAGTAAGCACTTGCAGGGACGCTATATCTCGCTAACTGCACACTGGGCAAATGTAGTGGTGGGTGGGCCTGAGGCAGCTAGCCATTTGGCGCATGTCCTTCCACCACCGAGGATTGCAGGGCATTTCTCTTTGCCTCTTGTTGCCTCCTCCTCCGCTTCCTCCTCCTCTACCACCTCCTCATGCGGTCAGCGTAACACCTTCACCACCAACTTCAGCACATCCTGGGGGAAACGATAGCAGACTGTTTTAAAACGGATATGTTTGGGGGATAAACCCCACACTGCACTGCAGCTGTGGACAGGCATTGAACAACAGACCGATGAGTGGTTGTTGCCACTGAGCCTCAAGCCCGGCCTGGTGGTGTGCGATAATGGGCGAAATCTTGTAGCAGCTCTGGGCCTAGCCGGTTTGACGCACATCCCTTGCCTGGCGCATGTGCTGAATTTGGTGGTGCAGAAATTTTTAAAAAACTACTCGGATATGTCAGAGCTGCTGCAGAAAGTGCGGGCTGTCTGTGCACACTTTCGGCATTCTCACCCTGCTGCTGCTCGCCTGTCAGCGCTGCAGCGGAACTTCGGCCTTCCCGCTCACCGCCTCCTATGCGACGTGCCCACAAGGTGGAAATCCACCTTGCACATGCTGGAGAGACTGTGCGAGCAGCAGCAGGCAATAGTGGAGTTTCAGCTGCAGCACGCACGGGTCAGTCACTCTGCAGAACAGCACCACTTCACCACCAACGAGTAAGGCTCCATGCGAGACCTGTGTACCATATTGTGGTGTTTTTCGAGTACTCCACCAATATGGCCAGTGCCGATGACACTGTTCTCAGCGTTACTATCCCATTTCTATGTCTCCTTGAAAAAACACCTTGGGCGATGATGGAAGAGGATGTGGCAAAAGAGGAGGAGGCAGAGGGGTAATTTCCACGGTTATCAGGCCAGTCATTCACAAGTGGCTTGGAGGGTGGGTTCCTGCACCAGCATAGGCCAGGTAAATTAATTTCAAGCCAGGGCACAGTTCTGGAGGACGAGGATGATGAGGAGGAGGAGGAACCGTGTTCACAGCAGGGTGGCACCCAACGCAGCTCGTGGGCATCACTGAAGCATGGCTGGGGGGATACAGAGGACACAGATGATACACCTCCGACAGAGGACAGCTTTTCTTTGCCTCTGGGCAGCCTGGCACACATGAGCGACTACATGCTGCAGTGCCTGCTCAACGACAGCCGAGTTGCCCACATTTTAACTTATGCTGATTACTGGGTGGCCACCCTGCTGGATCCCCGTTAAAAGGACAACGTGCCGTCCTTAATTCCCTCACTAGAGCGTGATCGGAAGATCCGCGACTACTAGCGTACGCTGGTAGACGCGCTGCTGGGGGCATTCCCAAATGACACCGGGGGCTCAGTGGAAGCACAATGCCAAGGCAGAGGAGGAGGAAGAGGTCGCCAACGCAGCTGTGGCACCGCCAGCACCTCAGAAGGCAGGGTTAGCATGGCCGAAATGTGGAAAAGCTTTGTCAGCAGCACGCCACAACAAACAGCACAACCAGCTAGGCAACGTCTTAGCAGGAGGCAGCATTTCAGCAACATGGTGGAACAGTATGTGTGTACACGCCAACACGTACTGACTGATGGGTCTGCCCCATTCAACTTCTAAGTCTCCATATTGGGCCCATGGCCTGAGCTTGCCCTTTATGCCTTGGAGGTTCTGGTCTGCCCTGCAGCCAGTGTATTGTCTGAACGTGTGTTTAGCACGGCAGGGGGTGTTATCACAGTCAAGCACAGCTGCCTGTCCACAGCCAACGTGGACAAGCTAACGTTTATTAAAATGAACCAGGTATGGATCCCACAAGACTTGTCTGTACCTTGTGCAGAATAGACATTTAGACCGGCCTCACACAGCCATTGGTATACTTTTTTTTTTAATATGTCTCAATATTTTGGGGGCTACCCCAATTAGAAAAAAACCAAACAAACAAAAAACAGTGTTGGCTACCTCCTCCTCCTCCACCGCCACTTCCCCCTACACCGCCACGGTCACCGCCTCCTCAACCGCTACTCCACATCCACCTCCTCCTCCAATTTTTTTTTTATTTTTTTATGTGATTTTAAGTTATTTCCCTATCCACATTTGTTTGCAGGGCACTTGTCCTACTCTTACCCCCATGTTTCTTCCTTTTGCAGCCCTCTAGCCCTTTCCAGGACTTTTTTTGTGCCCAAAAGTTCAGGTCACCATTGACTTCAATGGGGTTTGGGGACCGGGGTCAAGTTCGGTGCCGAACTCAAACTTTTTCGCAAAGTTCGGCCTAACCCGACAAACCCGAACATCCAGGTGTCCGCTCAACTAAAATTTTAATTCATTTTAAATTAAAATAAAGAACATGTTATATTCACCTGCTCTGTGTCACCCTGATCCTCCTTCTAGCTGTTTGCTACGGGGGCACACAGTGCATGCTCGCTCCTGTGCTGTGTGGGTCTATGGAGCCATGCTCCATAGACCACACACAGCGCTGCTTGGTCCCCCCCACCACTTGGTACGTGTTGCTGCACCCCCCCCAGGACAAAAAATTATTTATGACCCTGCTTGTTATAAGTATAACTGAAAGCCAATTACATTTTTGAAGACTGCTGGAAGTTACAGATGTTACAATTGGCTATTCACTTCTGACACAGACTTCTGCATATTCATATTATTTTGCCCCTGCTCTTTGGTCTCTGGGCCACAGATTAACATGCAGCACTTTTCTGCCATTTTGGTTGGTTTTGAGCCTCATATATATAGTGAGTATTTACCTGGGTTGCTTACCAACCCTTCATACTGAGTGTTTGGACCCCTAGAAATTCTGTTTTTACAGTTGACTGTTTACTGGAGGCTTCTGTTCTCTATGGCTATGTTTACTGATTGGTTATTTTCTATGGTGGCTCATGAGGAGGTGGCTTGTGTGTAGGTTCTTACTGGCTATGTTTACCGGTGGGTCATATGCTATAAGTGGCTCCTTGGCTAGCAGCTTGTGTATAAACTTCCCAGAAATATTTCCTTCCTGTTCGTGTGGACAGGAATGGATGCAATGACATTATTTCCATTGGGCAGGAGCTGTTACCATAAATATGGTACACTTCTTGTTATAACTAGTAACAGCACTTGGCCTTTTTTTTTTTTTGCATGGCAATAGGTTAGCTACCCACAGTGATCTGGTGGTGCTGCATTAAGCTAGTGACCCTTATGTGAGGCACTACATCATTTGAAGACCTTGGCACTTTGGTGACCTTGTATTATGTTATGTATTTGTTTTTTTTACATTTTTTGTGAAGGTGGCTATTGCATGTTTGGGAGGGATCTGTTCTCTTATTTATTCTTGTGTTGAATTGAACTTGTATGTGTACTCGGTGACCACCAGTGCTGTCACTGTCCTCTTTTTGTCATGTAACCAGCAAACATATGTCTTATCTGTTGCCTACCTTTGCTGCATGTGTCCAGTTAAAGTCTGGGCCTCCCTCACCTGTCTGCTTTAGTAGGCCCTCCTCAGCTGGTCTCCGCCCCAGGCCTTAATTGGTAACAGGATATAACACCTGGCAGTGCAGGGCTGAATTGCTGATCAACGTTTGTCCGTGTTTGGCTTGTGTGTGGTTGTCGCCGTTGTTTGCGCTGAGTCTTATCTGTGTTCTGATCTTTGGCTCATCTGACTATCCCTTCTTGCCTGATACCTTGATCTTCGGATTGTTCTCGGTTTCTCCTGTCTGCTTGTAGCCCTGACCCTTCGCTATTCCTCTGACTATTCTTGTTCTTGCTATTCCTGTGCTGCTGCTTCCCCTCTGTCATCTGTAGCCAGCCTGAGCGTGAGCTAGGGGACCCCGGGGACCGCGATCTGGATCCAGTTGCAGCCAAACCTATCCTTACCACTAGAGGCTCTGGTGATCACCCACTGGCTATTAGATTCCGGGGAAACCGATGCACTAGCTCCCTGTGATTCAGTGTCCTTGCTCCAGGGGGCCCTCTCCCCGTATCAGCCCGAACTACTTAGCAGCAGTCAGCCATAGGTCCACAACCTTGTGATGAGCTACACAACCCTTGGTGCGATTCACACTCCAGTGGAATGCACCTGTCACCAGACCCCAGGAGTTGTGACAGTTTTTTGTGATAAATAGAAACTCTTTTTGAGCATTTTATATGCTGGCACTGAGGATACATGCAGTGTCACTGCAGCACTCACATTGTATGGGCAGTGAGGCCATTTGGAGTGTACCATACTTTCTTCTAGACTTTACTGCTCATTCTAAAAAAAGGGAAATTTAAAAAAAACACACCAATAAAAATGCAACAGATATACTGTATTGTAAACGATGTTCCCCAATGTCATCAATGATCAACCACACTGTCCAACAATGTAAATCCATTATCAGTCATGACGACCCACCACCCAATGATATTTTCCTGCCACCACGGTGGTCAGTCATCCGATGATGCATTCCTGCCCACCCCGCTAAATGACATTGATCATATTTGGTTAATGACCTCACCCTGGATCCCCAGCTGTTTGTTTACATTTTAGCAGCTAGAAATCAATTATTCATTAATGGGGAAGCATCATCAGGCAGCTGTTTCTTGTGATTGACAATTAATTTATGTGGCTGGATTATGTGATCAACTAGGGATTTACCTCTGGAGACATTGTTTACATGTTCTTATATATTTTTTAAAAGGAATTCCCTACATTTCCTGGTCACCCAGGCTGAATGCGTGGATAAGGGTCTGGTTAGAATATTAAGAGAATCACAGACTGACTATTCCCCTGTCAGACATCACATACAGTACAATACCGAGGAAGGGTTCTTCTCGACCCTGATGTGCAGTGTCACACTACACATCCAAGTGGCAGACTTCCTCTTATACACCTGTAACTAAGGTGATTGGACTTCATGGAAGGAGCAGTTGTTGATAAAGTACTGGGGTGATTTGAGGTGGAGGAGAGTTTTGTACTGGAGGCAATTTGTTTGGGGAAGAGATCTATGCTGGGGGGGTGACATTTGTGGGTGGTGGGGAAGAGGTCTGTACAGGGGTGATGTGGGGGTAGAAGAGAGAGATTTGTACTGGGGGGATTTGGGAGGGTAATCTGTAACAGGGGAATGGGGGGAGAGAGAGATCTGTACTGAGTGGAGTTGGAGGGAGAGAGAGATATCTTTACTAGGTGGATTTGGGGAGACAGAGATATCCGTACTAGGGGATTTGAGAAAGGAATGAGATATCTGTACTGTGGGTGGTATTGTATTGGGTGGAGGGAGTATTTTTTGGTTGTACACTGCACAGTCACTTCTGAACCTTGTGCTGTTTGTATTCTTTTTGTTACATATTGTTGACCCCTGCACAATGTACACTCCTGACACCCCTGCATTCTGCATTATGCACTCCTGATCACTGTGCCCAGTGTAATATGTACTCCTGAGCCCTGCCTTCTTTACTTGCTATAGTAGGCACTTATCAGGGGGGAGGAGCCAGGAGTGCCCATGGGGGACCCGAAAAGAGGAGGATTGAGGCTGCTCTGTGCAAAACCATTGCACAGAGCAGGTAAGTATAACATGTTTGTAAGTAAGTTTCAAAAATATAATTTGGTCCTTTAATATAATTTCAACATTCTTGCTTGTGGCACAGTAGTTAAAGCATATATTATAGGTACATTGAAGCTCATGTTTTTTTTTTTTTTTTTTTTAACCATGCCCCTTTAAGCCCCTCCACTGTTAACACAATTTGGCCACACCAAATGTTTTCCTTTGTGCCGCTAATCCAAAAGGTGTCCTTTGCATTCCTATATAGTAAATGCCCCAGCTCTGGACAAATAGAAAATTATGCATACATGCAGAAAATTGCTACCCATTTGTAGAATCTAATATTTTTTTTCTTTAGCCTGTCCCATTCACTTCCAGTGAACAAAACAAAAGAGTTGCTTTTGCAGGATTATAGATGCCTAACTTTCTGTTAAGGAGACTGGTCATCCCAGCAGCTTACTGTACTGCTCCCCTCATTACCCTCTTGCAAAGACCTTAAAGGAATATTCACACCAGATGTGATTGTGTTGGGTGGCTATTCCAATGAAGTCTCACTGCATGGACAAGACAAAATTATTTGTCTCCAGTGTGCCTGGTTCACACCACTGCCTTGCGGTGGTGTGTGGGCACGGTGTGCTCAGAAAAAGTACTGTATGCACTACTTTTTATCAGTGCAGCGTAATGAGAGGCAATCCGCTGCCTCACACCATGTGCCCAGCAGTTGAACTTTATGAGACAGCTGTGTGATATCTCAATAACCTTCATTTAAAAAAAGTAAACAGTGCAATTCGCAGAGCTCAGCATTTCACCACTGCGCTGAGTTCAGTCGGATCACGCTGCACGTTAGCTGCTGCTCTGCAATGTAAACCAGCCCTAATGTTGCTGAAATATTTAGAATGTATACTTCTCTGTCCCAGTTCTGCTTGTCCCCACCCAGTTCTGTTTATCCCTGCCCAACAAGAGCTGGATCTAGCCTGTCTGATCTGGGGATTAACAATGTGTAAACATTGACATTCATAAGGATAATCTGCCCGTCTATACAGCTAAAAGGCCAGATCAGTGTGAAAAAATATGAGCATGGCTACGATAGTGAAAGATCTAAGGCAGCCCAGGTCAGAAAAGATTGATGCGTATGGTTAGACTGCATGTAACAGTAGGAATGATAATCATAACCTGTCCTTATCATTGCATACATTGCATTGCATATATTGATACATACAGTATCTCACCAGTGAGTACACCGCTCACAGTTTTGTAAATATTTTATTATACTTTTCAGTGTACAGCTTGTATAACAGTGTAAATTTTCTGTCCCCTCAAAATAACTCAACACACAGTGATTAATGTTATGCCCAGAATGTCAGACGCCAATGGCAGTAATGGAAGCATGGATTCGGTGCGACCACTGCTTTGAGCCATTGCAACAGCGGATGGACATTCAGCAGGATCCATGTTATTTCAGTGTGGACCTGCAGTTGGGCCTATGCACGCTGCAGCCGCGGACAGCCCAGAGCCCTGAACCACCCTGTCAATGTGGAGAGGAGTTGCGGCCTAGCGACTCCCCCAGGAACATTTAAGAGGGAAAGGTAGAGAGGACTGCAATGACTGGAGGCCCGGTCGGGGACCTAGAACTTGTAAGTACTGTCCAGCAGGAACTAGAATCCCCAGCCACACTGGCCAAAGGTCTGCCCATAGCTATCCCGTCTAGCAGAGTCAGTTCAGGAGGGGGGTGTTCCCTCTGGAGAGCTAGAAGAGGAGCATGGAGACAGATCACTTGATTGGGGTTCCCCCAGACTGCAAACTAAGTTTGGGTCCCTTGAAAGACTGGTAGAATGGTTGTTTCCTGATGAAAGTCCAGAAGAGGAGGAGTGGGAGACAGGAGGGTCCCATGGGCTGGAAACTCCCTTAGACGGAAGGAGAGGACCAGAGTCTGAGCCTAACACAGATGAAACTGCAGGACGCTATGGGGTGAGATCTGCCTTCTGAACTAAATTTTCTTTCATCCCATTTGTTTTGGAGACCTGTTGTACGGGAAGGGGCTCCTCCCATCAGGAACTCTAAAAACAACAAGGAAAAAAATTTGCAGCGCCCCCATAGTACAGGTGCGTTTTCTAGCAGGGTTTTGCCTAGAGGAGGTAAATTTAGCCAGGCCTGACTGTAGTGTGCATGCCTGAATGTTTTGATCTGGGCTGGGAGGAGAGGCTCAGGGAGGATTGGGTGGATTAATAGATGAGGTCACCAGAACCTCCCGCTTCTTTCTAGAAACCCGGGGAAGGTTTTCTGGTCAGAGAGCTGGGGTATGGGTGGAGCCATCTGGAGCTCTGACCAATCCCCAAGCAGGATTGGCAGGGGACAGGCCTTCAATACTCAGAGTCAGCCCAATCTGGGGAGGAGTAGTGTCGGATGGAAGTCTGGAGATGTAGCAGAGGTGCTGTGGTGCAGGCCCCTACCCGGGAGGTTGCCCAGTCTGGGGAGGGTGACCTTGGGGCTTTGGGGGTTAGGGTGCAGCCAGGAAGGAGAGTGACTTCTGGAGCAGCACAAGTGGAACAGGAGAACAGCGGAGTTGCTACAGGAGGAATGAGAGACTTTAAAGTATCCACCGGTGTGGTGAGTGACAGTCCCTGGGACTGGAGGAGAAAGTGCTGGAGCAGGTTGGGAGAGGGATGGTGGACAGTCTGTGGGAGCATTGGGAGCGATTCAAGGGAAAGGAGAGTCACTACCAGAGAGCAGGTCGTTGGGACCTGGAAGAGGATGGGCTGGGAGTGGTAGTCCGTCAAGGCCCTGTTAGCACTAAAGTACTTACTGCACCTTCAGGGGCCCGTGTTTCCTGGCCTGTAATAGGTGTTCCTGAGGTCTTGCTAGAATAGGGTAGGCCTCACCACGTGCTAACCCTGGTGAATAGAGAGGTATAGAGAAGTCTGATAAATTTTCTTTCAGGCTGGAAACTAAGTTCTGAGCTGGAGAGAAGCAAAGAAGTGTAAAGCTGTGAGTTCTTTGTAGTGAGAGAACTGTAAGAGAAATGGCCAGCAAGTGAAGTACTGGAGAGTTGAGAGGAGCAATAGTCTGCAGAGGGAGAGTCTGCAGTGAAGTGTGAATATGCAGGCTTGTATATGGAATCCTTGTACCATATTTCTTTGGGCATCCCACAGTTACCCCTTATCCCCATCCAAGTTATTTCCCCAAATAAAACAACAAAACCAAGAGCCAGTCTGGTCAGTGTCTCTGGATGTGTGATATATGGTGTGATTAAAGTCAGCTATCAGATGAACCACTACTACAAGCCATTCTCAAGGGAGCATATGGCTACACAAATATCCATGTTCTTTAATGTGTTTTGTTTTACTGCTCTGCTGGTGGGATATAACCCCTCACTGGCAGATCAGAGAGGTACAAGAATATCAACGTGTACTGTTATTTGCTCTGCTGGGAGGCTTAAAACCCCCTTCCAGTAGACTGTTGCTGTGTGTAGTTAGTTGGTAGGATAGAATATTTATCTTCTCTTAGGATTGTTGGGATGGGACGGCTGTCCATCCAATCCGGCGAGAGTGAAGATGGATTTCTATTCTGCGAAAATGTAGATATGCTGTACAGGTGTAAATAATTTACAGAGAATGGTATCTATTTTTGTATGTAAATTATATGTATATTCCCCTTCCAAGTTTATTCCCTTCCAATTGTAAGGTTATGGGATGCCCTTGCTCCTGGGCCCAGGAGACATTTTTCAAATTTCCTCAGCTGAGGGACCAGCTGATTTTTTAGCTGGGGGTGAATGTAGCACCCTCCACATTAGGTAGGTGCTAGTGGAGGATTTTTGGTGTTAGAGTAGGTAAACTTAGTCAGGCCTGACTTCCAGTCATTGTTTTGATTCTGGGCAGGGGAGTAGCCCAGGGAGGACTGGAGACTGCAGGAAGCAACATCCCTTGGTTACCCCTCCCCTCTTCTTCAGAAAGTTCTGGAAAAGGAGATGCAAAGAAGAGGTAAGGCTTTCTGATGTATGTTAAGTAGCCCTGACCAATCCACAACCTGGATTGGCAGGGGGCAGGCCTCAAATACTGTGTTCTGCCCAGTGGGGGGAGGAGAGTTTGGGTGGAAGTTTGGAGATGAGGTACTGAAGCTGTCGAGGCTTTGAGGGAGCTCCCAGTCTGGGGACCTAGGCCTGGGGCTTGGGTGTATCCAGAAGGTTGGAGATTCTGGAGAAGGCACATGAAAGAGCAAGCAAAGGACAGCGGAAGAAGTGTACTTCAGAGAGGTTTCCAGGAGAAGTACACCGATGGTTGGTGAGTGATACAGCCCAGGGAAGTGGAGATGCACAAGCAGATTGGGAGGAAGACTGTCTGGAAGAGGTGCAGGAGCAGACTGGGAACTGGTGTCATGGACAGTGAGTCGATGGGCTGGGAGCTGTAGTCCATTGTGGCTAGCTAGCACCAACAAACTAACTTACTACACAAGGGGAACCTCAACCCCATGCCCACAAAGGGTGGTCATGGGGTTGCTTCTACTTGTTCCTCTCTCCTGCACAGCACTTGCTCAGCACAGATGAGGCCTGGAAGGATATTTAAATGGCCTCAATATTGTCTTGTTCGGCCTAGCTAGAACATGCAAGACCTAGGCTGAACAAGACAATATGGAGGCCAGGTAAATATCCTTCCAGGCCTCACCTGTGTTGAGCAAGTGCTGTGCAGGAGAGAGAAACAAGTAGAAGCAAGTGTCGTGCTGGAGGAAGAAGGAACGTGTATATACCGAGTGTATGTAGCAGTCCCGTGTAAAGAACTGTTGATCTCTGGGCACCCCATGATTACCCCTACCCCATCCAGGTTCAATTGCCCTAATAAAAACAAAAAAATAAGAACCAGCCTGTTTTCTGACTCCGGGTGCCAGCAGGGTAGTTCTGTGCAGGTGAACCACAATAACCAGCCAACCCCATTGGCTACACATAGAAGAGGTAGATTATAAATTTACAGACTGTATGATATCAGTAGTTCCCTGACTGATGGTTTTTGCCACAGCAGTTTCATTTTGGCTTGAAATTGTAACAGCCTTTTCTACTGTTAAATCATGTACAAAGAGCACCGAATTCACAGGTAACAACAAGCTTTCTCAAAAGCTGCTATAAATTGTACTGTGGATTCACCATTATGCTGGCCACGTTGCCAGAATGTATTTCATTCTGCCATCACATTTACTTACAAAGAAATTCTTTAATGCAGTGAGAGCACTATCATAAATGCCATCTGCTGCTGGTAGAGTAAAGAAAATACGTTGTCCTTCTGCTCCCAGGATGTAAAGCGTGCATTCTAGTAGTAGATAGGTCTGACTGATTAGCAGCAAGTATGTGATTCTCAAATATATGAATCCAAACAGTAAAAGGCCTTACAGGCTCACCAGGACATGGAACAAAATCATCCTCAACACCAATCTTGTTGTGTCTTGTAGTCTGGGAGGCAGAGTGCTTTATTAACAAGTTCAAGCATCCATAAAACATGTGCAGCCTTATAAGTAAATCATAGCAACACCATGAACTGGAACTAACTTGTACAAAGTATAGAAAGCATTATACATGTAACGGCTGTAAATAGTAACATCCACAGGCCAGAGGTATGAATACCACGCTGCTCCTCCCTCTATGGCTGGGGATTATTTTTCAAAACACTGAAAAAAAAATCCATGGTGGATTGCTTTTCAGGCGGTTGCTAAGTAGCCTTTGGCAGGCAGTTTTTAGCAACTTTTTCTGCCGAATGGGACTAATTGACTGCAACCGGAAGCCAAGCGTTTGGTTTGTGGTTGTGCCACAGTCCCATTGACTTTAAGGGCTGAGTTTAAAAGGCAGTTAAATTTGCCACAACATGTGAACAGCCTCCACTGGCTGCTGTTTAGCCATTAGGAGGGCAGCTGGAGGTTGTAAAACTGCAAAAGAAGCCTATCAGTGTGAGTTGTGGAGGGTTATTTACTAAAGGCAAATCCACACTGCACTACAAGTGCACTTGGAAGTTCACAGCAAATGCACTTGGAAGTGCAGTCGCTGTAGATCTGAGGGGGACATGCAAGGAAAATAAAAAACAGCATTTTGGCTGGCACATGATTGGATAATAAAATCAGCAGAGATTCCCCTTATTTCAGATTTTCCCCTCAGATCTACAGGGACTACACTTCCAAGTGCATTTGCCGTGCACTTGTAGTACAGATTGGATTTACCTTTAGTAAATCAACCCTATGGTGTGCTTCGGGTAACACAAAGCTATTCAAATACTGTAGCTTTACATTAAATTCTAGTTGTATTCGTATAAAGGAGAGGTCCAAAATGGCAGTCTGCCAATTTCTATTATGGTATTCATTTATTACAGGAACATACATTTAACAACACTTTACATATATTGTACATTCACATCTCTCCCTGCCCTAAAGGTGCTAGGCAAGAGTGCCAAACACTTAGACCCTATATACACTATACAACTTTTGTTGTCTGATTTCCTTTAGATTTACCAAAACCATGCAGTGAAAGGGCCTGCCTGGTTGCATACAAATAGAAACTCTAAAGCCTCATACACACGCTGAGATTGCACGTCCAACTTTTCCCAAAACCGGCTGTCCATGATTTTGTAGAGCGTACTGACATGAGTAAAGGTATTGTTCGACAATGGCGAACATAGTGATGTGCTATGAGCGTATAAAGAGGAAGTTCAGTTTGCGTGCGTCAACCTTTGGGCCCCTACGGCTAATTTCGTGTTTAAGCGACCAAACACTTCCGGCTCGTTCCTGGGTTCCGAACATGCGTGTTTGCACTTACAACTTTTGTTTGTCCAACTTCTGTACAGATGAGCCCAAAATTGGACGACGCCTTGTCGGCAGACAAAAGTTTTCTAGTCTGTTGTTGGACGGTAATTCAAAGTTGGCTGTCGCATGGAGTATACTAACGGCCGATAATTGTACCGTTAAGGCCATTAAGGTTTGACCTCATATTATATTGTTTTGGTAAGTCTGAAGGGAAAAAAATCTACAGACAATTGTATAGTGTGTATCCAGCTTAAGCCATTGTGCTGCCCCATTATAGGTTTCCTTTAAGTGTAATACAATAATATGCTGTAAACTAGGGAAGATAGATTAGATCAAATATAATAGAATAGATAGAATAGAAAGAAAAATAGAAAAAATTGATAGAATAGAAAGAATAGAAAAAATAGAAAGAATACAACAGAGATAGAGATAGATAGATAGATAGATAGATAGATAGATAGATAGATAGATAGATAGATAGATAGATAGATAGATAGATAGATAGATAGATAGATAGATAGATACTTTTAGGCTATAGCTGTTTAATTAAAAATAAGTTGTAGGCCCTTGATGAAGCAGCAGGCTGCACTCAACGTCCTTGGTATTTAATTAATGTTGTTTAAACTCGCATCTGGACCTGGAAACCGCAAAGACAATTAAAATGTATTAATGCAAATAAAAATAAAAGATGATGTAAACTTAAAATAAGGTAGCATGTAGTATTTGCACACATATTCCATGAAACACCTGCTCTGTTAACTGAAATAAAGAATGACTTTAGAAAATGAAGTGAAGTATTCTTGGTTTTCTGACAGCCATTACACTCCCCTTGGGCATTTAAGCATGCTACAGTAGCTGTTATGTGTAAGGTAAGGGCTGTTTTGATGAAAGCAAACTGCAGATGGAGTTCATTTTTTATGCAGACTTGCTTTTTTTCTTGGTGAAATCAATGAAAATCCCCTCCAAGAAGAGCAGACATCTCCTTCTTTATTGTTATCAATTAGAACCCTAAAGTGACAGTAGTTTAAACAAAGAAGAATATGATATGTGTCTGTCAGCAGGAGTAATTAAGTTTACTGAATTGCCCACTGGGAATAAACCTATTGTATACTACATTCCTAAAGATTTGGTCATATCATAAAACACACTTATAGAAAAAATTGCATCCTCATACAACATTGACGGTTTAGGAAAAAAAATCTCGGAATGTAACATTGTAACTCTTAAAGTCTGATGCTGTTACAAAACCATTTTCCATTGATCAAAAAAAAATTGAGAGGGTTACAGGGTGTTAATACAGATCAGATTTTTCTGGTTATTAAAAATATTGTTAACCTATTAGTTTATGTAATCTTGCTTTATTTTTAGTGATTCAGTTGTCCACTGCTTGTGACAATCGTGTGCTATGCATGTAAAGTATTTTGAAGTAGACCGTTTTAATTAGGGACTTTGAATAAGCTTGGTAGGTGTTTCTTAAGGCCTGTACACACAATGTGAATTTCGGACAGGAATTTTCATTCGACGGCCTGCCGTCCAAAATTCTTACCATTAGTATGCTCCTTTCGACAGCCACTTTTGGCAGACAAAAGCTGGATGTGCAGACTAGTAATTTTTTGTCGTACGACAACGCAGCGTCCGATTTTCGTTCTGTTAGTACGGTTTTCATACGAAAAAAATTGTACGACCGAGACTACGCATGCAAAATATTCAAAACATTACGTCACTTCTGACGTTGAGTTCGGTCATACGAAAATTTTTGTATTGTTAGTACGCTCTTCACTTTCTACAAGCATCCAACAAAAAACGGACGTTCTGTCGTCCGAAAATCGGATCGAGTGTACGAGGCTTAAGAGTCAGTGTTAACCAAAAGGTAAAGCATGTATAAACATAATGCACCACTTTAAAACAAATATCATTCTTCCAATATTATTATTATTATTATTATAATACAGGATTTATATAGCGCCAACAGTTTATGCAGCGCTTTACAATATAAAAAGGGGACAATACAATAGAATACAAAAGGATTAAGAGGGCCCTGCTCAGAAGAGCTTACAATCTAATAATATAAATTAAATATATCAAAAAACGAAATTTACAAATATAGGGGAGAAGTGATTGACTATTAGCTAAGCAGCAACACGCTCAAAATGCCTATTCTCCCTTATCAGGGCCATTTGTTAATTTTGTTGTTTCTATTCCAGTAATGAAAGAGGATAATTATTAATTTATTTGATCTGATTATTATTGACTTGAGCGGTGATAGCTAAATCAGATGATGTTATGCAATAGTTTTGGCTTATAGATGAATTTGGATTGGCTGATAAGATTATTGTTGAAGCCGTTGTTATAATGTTATATGTGTTTTAATATTAATTTAAATGAGTAATAAAGGGCCATGACCCAGGATAGTTTGTATTTATTTATTTTGTGTTTTGCTAAGAGAGCTGCATACATTCCCATAACTAAAAATGAAATAGGTTCATAAAATATGTTGTCATAGTTTTTAATGACATCTCAAATAGTAAAACTATTTAAAACAGAAAAAAGTCTTTGAAAAATATTGTGGCATAGCCACTCCATCAAGAGAAATTGTGCGACCATAAGGTTAGACAAGGCTTAGATGGTGTAACGTATACAGATTAAAAGCATGAATAAAGTACACGTTGAGTATATAATCATGAAGTGCTAGTGCATAAAACATACTTTTTTACAAACCAATTTTTCCATTTTATACACATATTTTTACATCCTCAGGTAGTATAACTACCCATCTCTCGGTGAACCCCTCTTCTACCACATTCTTCCCCTGCCTCTAAATCCTCCTGCTCTGTTATTTTTTGCACAAGGCTATTTTT
This sequence comes from Glandirana rugosa, assembly GCA_018402905.1. Lineage (NCBI taxonomy): Eukaryota > Metazoa > Chordata > Amphibia > Anura > Ranidae > Glandirana > Glandirana rugosa. The sequence continues at coordinate 358,797 of BLSH010465173.1, forward strand.
TTTACCTGTCCCCATCAATGTAATACAATTTATTTTTCTGTTCCTGACATCCAATCTGTCCCCTAGCACTTTTTCTCTTATTATCTCACTGTCACTGATCTCCTCTTCTACATTCACTGTGGTCCTTTTCTTCACTGTCATCAGTGTCTTCCTCTTGTGTGCCTGCCCTGCTTCTTCTCCCCAATCATTTTTCAAGTGCCCCACATTTGTGTCCTCTGCATCTTTTGTTCATTGTGTTCAGTAAGTAATTTATATTGAATGATGTGCTAGGAACATTGGGCTTGATTTACTAAAGGCAAATAGATTGTGCATTTTGCAAGTGAATTTGCTCTAGAGCTTAGCAAATGAGGCAAAGTTTCACCTTGCAAAGACTACCCAATCAGAAAAAATAAAAAACTGCATTTTTGCTTGTGCATGATTGGATAATGGAAATCAGCAGAGCTACCACTCATTTACCTACCACTGGAGTAGATTGCCTTGCAAAGTGCACAGTCTATTTGACTTTAGTAAATCAACCCCAAAAAGTAGAAACAGGCATCGGAAGTTATACATGACATTCCTTTAGAAATGTAGCTTGCACCTTCCTACCTCCTGAGCATCCTTATTGGTCAAAGAGGATGTCCCCAAGGCTGGTTCATACCACAATAGTCCCCACAATAGTTATGGGGTCCAATTATAATGAATGTGTATATAATTTTAAAACCTAAATAATATTTTTATGAATGCAATTAGTGATCTTTATCACTTGGAAAATTGCCTTGCACATTGAGAATGGAGAAGCAGAGAGGGCTCTTAATGGCTTTGCAATGAGGTCCCATTGCACATACACAATATTACCAAATGTATTGGGATGCCTGCCTTTACATGCACATGAACTTTAGTGGCATCCCAGTCTTACTCCATAGGGTTCAATATTGATTTGACCCACCCTTTGCATGTATAACAGCTTAAACTATTCTGGGAAGGCTGTCCACGAGGTTTAGGGTTGAGGTCAGGACTCCACCCCAAGCTCGCTCATCCATATCTGTATGGACCTTGCTTTGTGCACTGGCCCGAATCATTTGGTGGAGGGGGGATTATGGTGTGGGGTTGTTTTTCAGGGGATGTGCTTGGCCCCTTACTTCCAGTGAAGAGAACTCTTAAGGTGTCAGCAAACCAAGACATTTTGGACAATTTCATGCTCCCAATCTTGTGGGAACAGTTTGGGATGGCCCCTTCCTGTTCCAACATGACTGTGCACAAAGCAAGGTCCATAAAGACATGGATAAATGAGTTTGGGGTGGAGGAACTTGACTGGCCTGCACAGAGTCCTGACCTCAACTGGATAGAACACTTTTAGGATGAATTAATTAGGATGCAAGCCAGGCCTTCTCGTCCACACCAGTGTCTGACCTCACAAATGCGCCTCTGGAAGAATGGTCAAAAATTGCCATAGACACACTCCTAAACCTTGTGGACAGCATTCCCAGAGAGTTGAAGCTGCTATAACTGCAAAGGGTGGGCCAACTCAATATTGAACCCTACGGACTAAGACTGGGATGCCATTAAAGGTCATGTGCATGTAAAGGCAGGCATCCCAATACTTTTGGTAATATAGTGTAATTACAGTCTTGACTGTCCACTGTGCTAAAACACAAATTTAGGAATTTCTAAATTGCTAAAGTAGCAGAAACAAAAGCTAATATATTGACAAATTGTGACATTTTTAAAAAATAAAGGTGCCAACATGCAAACATATGGTGATCTAATTGTACATAAAGTAGGTTACGTAAATGAGATAAATTCCTATTTTAAATGGAATTCCATATTAACATACGCTAGCATTTAAATTGTATAATTGGTATCAAAATAACGATTCTAGTGATGTAGAATGATGAAAAAAGGCATCGTGTACATTTTCAGCCATGAGAAAATCTGTGTAATAAAATGCACATAGTCACAGAGACTACCTGAAGATGGAGCTAGATACTGCTCTTATCTGTGCATACTATGATCATATTCCTCTCATTTAAAATTTTTGTTTTAAAATGTTGTGCTGTAGCTTATATACTACACTGCTTAATCAAACTTTATTGTAGGTTTGTTCGAAAAGATATTGTGAAAGGAATTTTGATGTCCCTCAAGTAGTTTTAACTTGAAAGCGGGCAAAATGCTCCTGCTTTCTTCCCATTTGAAATATTTGGAAAGTTTATCCATAAAAAGCATGCCATGACTACATCTGTAAGAGAAAAAAAGAAATAAAGTGATTAACGATATATACCAGTATACTATATATATATATATATATATATATAATTTTTTTTTTTCTTTTTTTCATTTAAAATAAAGACAGAGGCTATACTAACCTGCTTTGTGCAATGGTATTGCACAGAGCGGTTCCTTACCTCGTCTTCTGGGGTCCCCAGCTAGCACCTCTCTTCTTCACACAAGTGCCCCCATCAGCAAGCCATAGGCTCCTGAGCCAGGCTGTGTGCATCTATAGACACACACAGCACAGCTCGGCCATGCCCCCCACTCCCTCCTCACAGGATTTGAATGATATGCCTATGGCTCCTGTTGCTTCCTGTCTCATCTGTGAGAATCAGTAGAGAGGAGAGCGGAACTGCAGATGGGAAAGTGCTGGATTGGTCTAGGAGTCAGGTAAGTGTTTAGGGATAGGTACAGAACAGGTAGTGAGGCATTTTTTCCTTAATGCCTAGAAGGCATTAAGGTAAAAACGCGTTAGACTTTAGAACCATTTTATTATAAATTGCCATTAGGATTTCAACACATGGTATATTTATATTCATACAAAATCATTATAGCAGAACATTAAAAGACCATTTTTAGCTAAATTAAACATTAAGGAGACCTTCATCTGAGCATAAGGGTTCCTAGCATGTCCTATAAAACAAAAGAGCAAACCTAGGGCATCTCTTTTATTTAATTACAAGACAAACCCTCCAGAGACTAATTGCTTTAGAAGGCACAGTGCGATAAATGCAATAAATCTCATAATGCATTCATACATGTAAACAAATTTCAATGTACAAAGAGTAAAAGCTAGTTGGGCAGCAGGGCAAACAAAACAATTAATTACAAAATGAATAAACCCTCTTAGGAGACTAAAATCTTAGGCATGGGAGATTTTATTCTCATGCTGCTGACAGATGTAGCCATTTTTTTTAGCAGTCACTGCTATTGAAGCACATGGATTTCCTTAACATTAAGGGCCCGTTTACATCTATGCATGTGCATGCATAGAGGTGCATTTTTTCATGGTGTTAGGTAGGTGCATTATCATGTGTCAATGTGTATTTCCTTTGTGCTTTTCCATGCATTTTGAAGTGTGTTTTCAATGTGCTTTTAAATTTAACATTAACCAAGACCTGTTAATTTCTGTTGCTAACACACCAAAACGCATGGTAAATGTGTTTTGATGGACTGCCATTGACTTCTAAGGTTTCTCAATGCACAAAACCCCAAAAATATTACATGCAATATCTTTAAAAATGCACTGCACTAATGCAGTAGGATGGGAACAGTCACTATCTTTATTAGGGTAAACCACAATGCATATGTTTTAGCATATCAAAATAAGTTCGTTAGTTAAAGAGGAAGTAAACTCTGCTCTTTCTCCTTTGTTTTTACCTGCAAAGTAAAGGTATAATGTGCTAGTATGCATCGTTTACTAGCACATTATGTGACACTTACCTGCAAGTGAAGCCCCCTTCGTCCCCACCGCAGGCCGCATCCATCTTCGCCTGTCTTTCTCCCAGGTCTGAGGTCTCCGGCTCTGTAACTGGCCAGAGCCGTGTGACATCACTCCTGCGCATGCGCGCGGGAGCCACCGGTCATGGCACAGGGCTCTAAAGAAACTGCACCAGCGGCCATTCCTTCAGAGGGCATGCACCGATGATGTAATCGGTGCAGTGAACAGTAAATATTTACTAAACAGTGCAAGTTTAGGAGATATTTACAGTACCTATAGGTAAGCCTTAATATATATAAGCTTACCTATAGATACAAACATTAGAGAGAGGTTTACTTCCTCTTTAAAAGGCAACGGGGTAAATGGGCCCTTAAAGCAGCTATGCAACTATCCAGACAATCATTTGGAAAAACCTTCTTTTACATAGTAACATAGTTGGTGAGTTTGAGAATAGACACCAGTCCATCCAGTTCAACCTATGATGTGTGTATGTGTTTAAGTACATCTTATACCCCTGTATGTTGTGGTCATTAAGGTGCCCATCGAATAGTTTTTTGAAACTATCAAAGCTCCCTGCTGATGCCTCTGCTTGTGGAAAAGAATTCCACATCCTTACCACTCTGACAGTAAAGAACCGTCTACGCAGTTTAAGGTTAAACCGCTTCTCTTCCAATTTTAATGAATGGTAGCTTGTCTTTTTAAATACCCTGTCACTAGTTTTTTCCCTATGCTAGAGGTCCTCCAGTCTCTTTATTAGCCTTGTTGCCCTTCTCTGGACCCTCTCCAGTTCCAGCACATCCTACCTGAGGACTGGTGCCCAGAATTGGACAGCATACTCAAGATTCGGCTGGGCCAGAGTCTTGTAGAGTGGAAGAATTATCATTTTATCTCTGGAATAAATCCCTTTAATGCATGCCAAAATTCTGTTGGCTTTGCATTCCATTGCTGAGCCTGTCATCTACTAGGACCCCTAGGTCCTTTTCCATACTAGATTCTCCCAGAGGCTCTCCCCCTAGCGAGTAACTTGCATTAGTATTTTTGGAACCCAAATCTTTACCTTACATTTTTCAACATTAAACCTCATTTGCCATGTAGTTGCCAACCTCATTATTTTGTTTAGGCCTTCTTGTAAGGTTTCCACATCCTGTGTAGATGTTATTCCTCGGTTTAGCTTTGTATCGTCCGCAAATACTGAGATTGAGCTGTTTATCCCATTCTCTAGATCATTTATGAATAAATTAGCCACTTCCGGACCACCCACCGTCATTTGATAGCGGCAGCTTGAAGTGGAATACCGTTGTTATGGTAGCAGATTCTGCACCTAGATAAAAGTGGTCTCAGCGGCGGATTCGCTGGGAGATCACTTTTATCAGCGGGGGGGGGGGGGGGGGGGG